>CAUOFW020004946.1:692933-713179 GCA_963454935.2 Ilex paraguariensis
GGGGGGGGTGGGGGTGGAATTGGCGTTATTGGGATAAATGGATGGGTAGCATGATTTGGGTAATTAAAGACTATGTAATGTCAAGGTATTTTAGAAATTTCTCATTTTCCATACATCGTGTTAGATAGTTCAGTCAACTGAAAATTTTCTGGGGGGCTAATTATTAAAATTGAATGCAGATGGATTTGATTACTGCTAAACCCAAACTTAAAAAAGGGAAAAATCATAATAAGCCTTTAGTTTTTTTCATATTGCATCTAATTTTGAACACGTGTTAGTAACTTATTGTTTAGTTGATGATTTAAATTTTTTCATAGCTTTATTTTTTTTCTTGTGTAAACGACTTGCTCATCAAACTGAACTTTTTTCAATTATTTTGTTGTTTTGGAAGGAGGAAACATATTGATTTTCTCTTGCAATTATATACGTGGAGATCAATGAATACATTTTTTAATTTTAACTCAAATTTATTACAAATTAAAATTTATATCTACCGTAATTATCGCTTTCCACAAATATCAAGCAAAGAATGTGAGACACTTTTAGTCATCACAACCCTCAACACATGACAATTGATTAAGTTAATATTCAATTAATTCACTCGTAATCAATCTTACGTTGATCCCAAACTCAACTATAACCACAACTTTCGTGAATAAATTAACACAAAATAAGGTCAAGTTACAATAGTCAATTTGATTAACTTTAAGTAAAAGATGTAGTGTTAACTCTCTTCGGCGTACTTCTTACATTCATTATCCTCTTATCTCTCGGTGAATTTGATGAAGATGATGAATTTGGTGAAGATGAGGGCCTAATTGGCGTATTTCTCGCTCTTCAATCAGTAGCTTTGATGAATACGAGAGTTGGATCAATGTATCTCCCGCTCTTCAATTTGATGATGTTTTTTATGAATCTTCTCACCGTTCTTCGCTTAAAATGACTTGAACATGATTTAAATTTCTTGAAAAAGGACCTTGGCGGTGTGTTTTTCTTCCCGGAGATGAACTTACAAAGTTTTAAGTCTTTAGTGAACTTTGAGCAGAGCTTCACCGATCTTCCTTTTTCCTTGGATTATTCTCCGCTTTCTGTTTTTTCTTGGCCTCCCCACACCTCTGTTAATAGTGGTAGGAGTAGTTACTTATATAAGGGTGGTAATAATTATCCATATAAGGGTATTTTTACCTTATTACCCTTATAGCTTTAGGTAGTGTGCTATCTATAAATTTGTAAGAACCCACTTTACCTTTTAAAAGTTTATTTAATTTGGGCCCATAGAATTTAAGTTCATTTCAATTTAACAAGCCAGATTAATTATGTTTGGACTTGTATTATTTAGGCTATGAAATTTAGATTCAATTTAATTTAATTATGACAAGTCTTGTTAATTAAATTTGGGCTTGTATTATTTAGGTTATGAAATTTAAGTCCAACCTAATTTTATTTATCTAGTTGATTTGAGTTCAATTATAAACTTTAATTGATTAATTTTTTCATGTCTACAAATGCCCCTTCGAGACTTATTTGCATATTTAATATTTTATCGATTTATATTTCAATTTAAAAGGAGTTCGATTTAATTTAATTTTACACACACACACACACATATATATATACATATATTTTTAATTGGAATTATAGTCCATATTGAACTTTAAACAAGATATAGAATCTTAAATCATACAGATTTCACAATCCTATTTTATTTGAACATATGAATCCTAAAATATAGATTTCTAACTTAAGTCAGAAATCTCTTTTTTACTCGAACATATGGAACTAAAATACATAGAACTAGAATGTCTATATATATAAAGCTATATGTACTCGAAACTTTATGATCAACAGGCTAGTCGATAAATTTGAAACTTGAATCAAGTTTGTAAGGTATGACTATTTATTATTATTTTTTTTGGGCGTTATTTAATTATATATATGTTGCTTTTGATTGTTATGGTGTTTAATGATTTTTAAGTCTTACTAATATAGAACTTTAATCCATATACGAATCAAAGTGCTAGTCTTTGTCAATTTAATTGTGCTAGACTCAAAACAACAATTTTTTTTTAGTGGGTCATATTGACATGAATATAGAACTAGAGTATCCTTATATTACTGTATTCAAAAATTCATGTATATTTACCCATTTAATTTTAGGCTCAGTATTATATTATATCACTTGCTCTTTGCAAACAACAACAATTTTGGTGCTTACGTATAATAACAAATGACACTGAAAGAACTTTATTTAATTTGAATTTGTTTCTTATTATTATTTTTAGCATATTATTATTCTTAACCATGAACAAAATGGAATTCTAATTTATATGGGGTTGAGATATATAGTAATTCTTTTGTTTTACTTAAACATATGGACCTAAAATATAGATATATCCTATAATCTAAATAAACTTATAATGTCTAGTTGGTGAAAAATATTTTTAAACACAATTATAACCAATAAGACCTATATTTATTAGATGATAATGATATTTTAATTTATAACCAACCTTACGTAGTCAACTTGATATAAGACTTGATTCAAGTCTATTAGGTATGTCTGCCTTTGTTAGTTTGTTTTACCATTACTATTAATAATGTATTTTTCTTTACGAAAATTAAATTTTCTCTTTCTTAGTTGATTGACCCAATTAAATAAGTTATATGGTTCCATCGAAAATTTGATGAACACAATTAGTAGACCATTCCTATTTTGTTTTGTGCAAAATATTAATCATTTTATTATTTATTGTGTGGCAGTTTTTTTAGAACTTGTAGTATTTTTCCATGGTAGATTTTTTTAAGATCGTTTATACCCTTCTTTTTTATTTATTTGATTATAATTGTTGCTTTGTAAAATTGACATTCATGACAAAAGAACCACATTGTTCCCTAAAGACTATCCATATAATTTTTCATTTTTCATTTTTTTTTATTTTTTTTATTTATCTTGACAATTTTTCACATAGGTCAACTCAATTCAATCTAACAAAAATGTTTGATTTGTGTGTGTGCGTTTATACATGTGTGTGTGTGTCTATATATATATTATATTTAATTATCTTATTCTTGATCAGAACTTGTTTCCTAATTTTTTCTTGAATAAAACATGACTTTTGTGTGTGTGTATATCATTTCTTGATAACTTGTTGGGATAATAACTTTTTTTTTCCTTCAAAAATGTTAGCCTTGAATATCTTTATCCCAAAAGTTTATGCTAGGTAACCTTTGACTTTAGAAATTTATGTTACTGACTTGATTTTAGGTGATTTTGTTTTTTAACAAACTCGACCTTATTTTTTTTTTTCAAGAAATAAATAAATCTTGTTCCGTGAGATTTTTGTTTTGGGTTAACTTTATTCCAAGAGTATTAATTTTAATTTTAATTGGCTTTTCTCAAGAATTTTATTTTAGATGACAATTTATAGCTTTTGTGTTAATTATAGGTGGCTTTTTATTATAAGAGTTTTATTTTATTTATTTATTTATTTATTATTATTATTATTATTGACCACCTTAAGTGATTTTTATGTCAACTTAGATAACTCTTGTGACAACTTTAGATAACTTCTATGGCAGTCTTGGGTGACTTATGTGGCATCCCTAGGTAACCTCTATAACAGCCCTAAGGTGACTTCTGTAATAGCCTAAAATGACTTCTATAACAACCTTAATTGACTTCTGTAACAGTCCAAGGTGACTTCTGTAACAGCCCTAAGTGACTTCTATAACAGCCCTAGATGATTAATGTAACAACCTAAGGTGACTTTTATAATAGCCTAAGGTGACTTTTGTAACAGCCCTAGGTGACTTTTGTAACAGCTTAAGGTGACTTCTGTAACAACCCAATGTGACTTCTAGAACAACAACCTAAGGTGACTTCTAGAACAACAACCTAAGGTAACTTCTGTAACAGTCTTAGGTGACTTCTGTAACAGCCCTAAGTGACTTATCTATTCTTGTATTGCTAGTATTCTTGTATTGCTATTATTATCATTATTTTATTCCCACTTTATTTATTTATTTATAGCATCAAAGGTTTATTAATTTTTTTCTCAAATTATTATTTGTTTTTTTTTTCTTTCTTTTTTTTCTTTTATTATTATTATTATTATAGATGGCCTCATCTCGCAAAGCTAAATTGGAAAAAATTATCAAAATTTCAAGTCAAAGAAAAAACTTACCTTCCGATGAGTGGATTGCAAAGTTGGAGTATCCAATTCTGAAAGACAAAGTTTTGTGTTTTTCCAACTGTTGTGGTAAAGAAATATAGAACCAACTAGCTATCAACATTATCACTCAAAGTTCTTGAACTCATCACTAGTCCCTGCAACTGCTTGAAAATAATCTATGAACCTAAACTTCATATGCCGACGATTAGTGAATATCCTCTGCCAGAGAACATGCACAAAAGTAATACAGTTAAGTAAGATCGACTACCATCACTTTGCGCGCCTTCGTATCATTCCAAAGATCATCTTATCCCAAAGTCACTTGTTGCTGATCTAATCAACCGGACGATTGCGAGGTGAGGATGTTCATTGAACCCAAAGGGAGATATTCAATATCTGAATGAGTTTTGGGAGTTGTCTCAAAAAATTTACCGCAAGTTGTTAGATAAGGGTTTCGACGAACTTGTTTATGTTGTGTATGCTGCTTCTTTTGACTACTATCAACCCAACAATGTATATCACGCCCTTGGTGAAATTTGGTGTCCATAAATGAAACCGTTTGTTATGAGCACGAGAGAAATTAGAATCTCACTTTGAGAAATACAGCACATCACCGGTCTTTCAATCGGTGACGAATATTTTTGAAGAAGTTATCTCAAGCTTGACTGACTTGAGAGATTGTGGTACTAGCGCTCTCCCTGTGACTTGTCTACATTTGTTTAAGGTTTTTGTCTTAATTAGTAAGAAGAAAGGGGAAAATTGTCTCCTTCATTCAAATTGACTTGATTTTTGGTTCAAGGACGGTGCATGTACTCCGGATCCTAAGAAGAGCAAGGTATATAAAGCAGCCTTGCCAAATTTCTGTAAAAGTGATGGAGAATTTTTTGCAAAGCGAAAATTGGTGAGACCTATTCAGGCAGAAATACAAACTATGAAGACAAAGGTCAATGGTGATAATCCCTTAATTCTTCTAGATCTCGACCTTGATGTCACAACACGTGAAGACTTGGAGATTAGAACTTATTTAGCGTTTATGGCTATGTCGCTTTATATTTCCTTCATCGAATGATGTTATTCGTCCAACTATCTTCAAGACTACCTCCCGAATGACTGCTGGAGTCACATATAGCTTGGTTCCCCCTATCGTTGCAAGCATTTACAAAAGTCTATTTGAGACATGCAGCATCAAGACTCAATAACTATCCTTCAGATTTCAACGTCAAGACTCAATAACTCTGATTTCAACAGTTTCTCACTCAAGTCAAGAACTTTGAATTGTCCTACTAATATCGTGTTATCAATTGTCGCCAACCTTCTATCTCCTTCTCTAGAGGTTAAAACTTTGAAGCTTTCTTGGTGTTTTGAAAGGTACTCATCTACTTTCGTAAAAAGACAATCCATTTTTCTCACCAAAAGATCTATGTCAACATAGAAAAGCTTTTTAAGAGTATCTTCAATACTTGAAGACCTAGAGGTCCACCAGGTCTTCAATCCAGAGAAGCCATTTTTCATAACATAATCAAATTCACCCTTCAAATATAGGGGCATCTCGGTTAAAATTATTTTCTTTGCCAATTTTTCAGAAGTAATTGCTTTAACATGAGGACCTGACACAAATAAAGATATGCAATTAGTTGCATACTAATCGAAAGGGCAACTAGATCAAGCTAATAAAATATACGTGAGACAGATGAAAACATCAACATTAGTCTTGTAGATCGTGCTTCATTAGGTCCATAAGGCGCAGGAAGAGTATTCATAACAGAATTATTAATAGTTACTTGCTTTGCTTGTATAGCACATGAAGGGTTTGTTTTAGAATTAACTTCCCTTTCACATGGATTTGTATTTTCTCTATCAAACAAAGGAAGAATCTCACCACTGCTGCTAAAAATGGACATGGTCTGATTGTTGTCATCAAATAAAGCTCTAATGATATCATTGTCAAGATTTTGATTTCCACAATACCTGGAATGAAATTTAGTATGTGGTAAGATCTGGAAGTGGAGGAAAAGCTTAAAAAAAGTAAGAGGTTTGGAAATATATACATATATATATATATATATATATATATATATATATATATATATGTATAAATAAACAAAAAAATGATAATAGTAATGAAATTTTGCAAGTACCTTTATTGCGGGATCGCAGGGATAATTCTAAAAAATTTGATAAATCATTCAGAGCATTACAAGATGGGTCAACCCTGCTTGTGGGAGACTTTGTAGTGGTATGATTTGCACCATCTTCTAACCGGGCACAAACCAGATTATGCTCAGCTTCTATAACTCTTGTTTGACACACCTCTTGAATTGTCTGCTTAATAGAACCAAGATTATTAACTGATACAATTGTGCTTGGATTCCCTCCACGATTCGAGCCTATATCCTATTTCTTGAAAATACCATTGGACATGCGGGATGAAATAAGTGCATGATCAGATTCATTTGACGAACTCACTTTCAATAGACTCTGGGATGTTTAAAGGATGAGCAGATCGAATGTTAGCTGATCTTGAAACAGGTGTTGTGACCTTTAACATGTTTGGAACTGGTTGTTTTGGAGATTCAAACAATCCTTTGACTATCCCGTTTTCGAAGAAGTAAAGGAGCTTTAGCCATTGTAAGAAGGGATTTCCCCTTCCCTAACCCATCAACTTGAGTTTTGAATTTGAAATCCTCAGATTCCCTAGCTAACGAGGTATTACAATTGATGCTATGTAGGTGTGGAAGTACATCATCTTTCCACCAGTTGTTGTAACTACTGTTACATTGATTCTCAAGCACAATTATTAAGGACATGGAATCTTGCCCCACTATTTATCTTGGTTAAACTAAGTCATGCCCGATATAAAAACAAGGCATCAAATGAAATTATCGATGGGTGTGAGGGAGAACCCGACAATCTTTGATGAAATCCATGCTGCCTAGCAAAGCTATGTGGGTTATACATCTCAAGAATGAAAACTGTCCCATGACGATACGTGATGTGTATACCTCACATACTTGTTATTAATTCAGAGGTTTCATCTGATCTTTGTCCATCATCACAACGAGGCCCTTGATTTCTAGAATACGGAACTGGTTGTCAGCAAAAATCACTGGAACTCATACTTCCGCGCAAAAGATCTCGAAATCCTTTTGCTTCTTCCTTATAAAAAAATATAAGCATTTAGTGTACATATGAATTCTCAAAGCAAATGACGATCAAGCTCCTCATCAACCTCAGCATAAACTCCCCGAGGGAAATGCAACACTACCCAAGCATAAAAGCAATGACCTGGAAAAGCATTAGAAGTCATTCCGAGGTTCTTTTGGTCATATTGGGTGATGTATTTCTCACATAAACCTTTGTAAATACTTGCAACAATAGGAGAAACCAAGCTATATGTGACTCCAGCAGCCATTTGGGTGGCAGTCTTGAAGATAGTTGGACGAATAACATCATCCAATGAAGGAAATACAAAGCGACATAGCCATAAAGCTAAATAAGCTGCAATCTCCAAGTCTTCACGTGTTGTGATATCAAGGTCAAGATCTAGAACAATGAAGGGATCATCACCATTGACCTTTGTCTTCATAGGTTGTATTTCTGCTTAAATAGGTCTCACTAATCTTCGTTTTGCAAAAAATTCTCCATCCCTTTTAAAGAAATTTGTCATGGTTGCTTTATATGTCTTATTCTTCTTAGGATCCAGAGCACGTGCACTGTTCTTGAACGAAAAATCTAGTAAATTTGAATGACGGGGAAGATTATCCCCTTTCTTCTTATTAATTAAGACAAAAGTCTTAAACAAATGCAGGCAAGTTACAGGGAGAATGACAGTACCAAAGTCACTCAACTCAGTCAAGCTCGGAATAACTTCTTCAAAATATTTGTCACTGATTGAAAGACCGGTGGCATGTCGCATTTCCCAAAGTGAGATTCTAATTTCTCCTGCGCTTGTAACAAACATATTCGTCTGTGGACACCAAACTTCACAAAGGGAGCGATATACATTGTTGGGTCGAGAGTAGTCAAAAAAAGTTGTATGCGCAACAAAAGCAAGTTTGTCGAAATCTTTATCTAACAACTTGCGGTAAATTCGTTGAGACCACTTCCAAAACCCATTCAGATATTGAATATCTCTCCTTGGGTTCAGTGAACATCCCCACCTGGCAATCCTCCGGTTGATTAGATCAACAACAAGTGGCTCTGGGATAAGATGATCTTGGGAATGATACGAAGGAGCGCAAAGGGATGATAGTCGATTTGATTTAACCGTGTCACTTTTGTGCATTATCTTTAGTAGAGGATATTCACTAATCATCGATATATGAAGTTCAAGTTCATAGATTATTCTCAAGCAGCTGCAAGGACCAGTCATCGGCTCAAGAACTTTGAGTGATAATGTTGAAAGCTCGTTGGTTCTATAGTTCTTTATCACAACAGTTGTAAAACACAAACTTTTTCTTTCAGAATTGGATCCTCCGACTCTGCAATCCACTCATCAGAAGGTAAGTTCTTTCTTTGATTTGAAATTTTGATAATCCACTTTTTGTCTCTTTTTTTTTCTTCTTTTTCTTTTTATTTTTTCAGATGGCCTCATCTCAAAAAGCCAAATTGGGATAATTTAAATTAACACAAAATAAAGTCAAGTTACAATATTCAATTTGATTGACTTTAAGTAAAAGATGTAGTATTAACTCTCTTCGGCGTGCTTCTCACATGCACTATCCTCTGATTTTATGTGAATTTGATAAAGAAGATGAATTTGGTGAAGATGAGGGTCGAATTGGTGTATTTCTCGCTCTTCAATTGGTGGCTTTGATGAATGCGAGAGTTGGATCAATGTATCTCCCACTCTTCAATTTGATGATGCTTTTGATGAACCTCCTCACCGTCCTTCCCATAGAATGAATTGAAAATGATTTGGATTTCTTAAAAAAGGACCTTGGTGGTGTGTTCTCCTTCCCGGAGATGAACTTACAAGGCTTTAGTGAACTTCGAGCAGAGCTTCGCTGATCTTCCTTCCTCCTTGGCTTCTTCTTCCTTTCTTTTTTTCCTTGGCCTCACTACACCTCTATTTATAGTGGTAGGAGTAGTTATTTATATAAGGGTATTTTTACCTTAATACCCTTATAGCTTTAGGTAGTGGGCTACCTATAAATTTGTATGAACCTACTTTACCGTTTAAAAGTTTATTTAATTTGGGCCCATAGAATTTAAGTCTACTTTAATTTAACAAGCCTGATTAATTGTGTTTGGGCTTTTATTATTTAGGCTATGAAATTTAGATCCAGTTTAAATTAATTTTGACAAACCTTGTTAAATTTGAGTTTGTATTATTTAGGTTATGGAATATAGGTCCAACCCAATTTTATTTATCTAGTTGATTTGAGTTCAATTATAAATTTTAATTGATTAATTTTTTCATGTCTACAAATGCCCCTCAAGACTTATTTGCATATTTAATATTTTATCAATTTATATTTCAATTTAAAAGGAGTTCGAACAAGATATAGAATCCTAAACCATACAGATTTCACAATCCTATTTTATTTGAACATATGAGTCCTATAATATAGACTTCCAACTTAAGTCAGAAATCTCTTTTTTACTCAAACACATGGACCTAAAATATAGACTTTTAATCCATCTATGATTAGGATACCAAAATTTTATTTTAACTTAAATACATAGAACTAGAATGTCTATATATATGAAGCTATATGTACTCGGAATTTTATGATCAACAGGCTAGTCAACAAATTTGGACCTTGAATCAAGTTTGTAAGGTATTGCTTTTGGGGCGTTATTTAACTATATATATTGCTTTTGATTGTTATGGTGTTTAGCTTTGTCGGCATAATGATTTCTTTGTTGATTTCAAACTTACTAATATTTTAGTATTATTTAAATGTTCTTCTTGATTAAAGGAAAAAAAAACATGTTAATCGATTTTTCTATTGCCTTCATGATTAGTATCAATCATCACAATTTTCATTCTTTCTTTTAATTTCTTTTGTCATATTCTTAACAATAAGTTTAGATGTATGTAATTTGTCACTTTCTTTGTATGAAGTATACACGAGATTTTTTATGTCATAATGATCCTATTATTTTAGGTTTAATGCCCAATTATCTTAGTCATACTTATCACTGTATATTATTTGGATTTAATGATTCTTAAGTCTTACTAATATATAACTTTAATCCATATAAGAATCAAAGTACTAGTCTTTTCAATTTAATTGTGCTAGACTCAAAACAACAATTTTTTTTAGTAGGTCATATTGACATGAATATTGAACTAGAGTATCCTTTTATTACTGTATTCAAAAATTCATGTATATTTACCCACTTAATTTTAGGCTCAGTATTATATCACTTGCCCTTTGCAACCACCAAGAATTTTGGTGCTTATGTATAATAACAAATAAAAGTGAGTTTCATATTAAATGACTTTGAAAGAACTTTATTTAATTTGAATTTTTTGCTTATTATTTTTTTTAGCATATTATTATTCTTAACCATGAACAAAATGGAATTCTAATTTATATGGAGGCGAGATATATAATAATTCTTTTGTTCTCATTAAACATATGGACCTAAAATATAGATATATCCTGTAATCTAATAAACTTACAATGTCTAGTTAGTGAAAAATATTTTTAAACACAATTATAACCTATAAGACCTATATTTATTAGATCATATTGATATTTTAATTTATAATCAACCTTACGCAGTCAACTTGATATAAAACTTGATTCAAGTCTATTAGGTATGTCTGCCTTTGTTAGTTTGTTTTACCATTACTATTAATAATGTATTTTTCTTAATGAAAATTAAATTTTCTCTTTCTTAGTTGATTGACCCAATTGATCAAGTTATATGGTTCCACCGTTTTGTGGAAAGTATTCATCTTTTTGTTATTTATTGTGTAGCATTTTTTTTAGAACTTGTTGTATTTTTCCATGGTAGATTCTTTTTATATAGTTCATACCCTCCTTTTTTATTTATTTGATTGTAATTGTTGCTTTGTAAATTTGACATTCATGACAACAGAACCATATTGTTCCCTAATGACTATCTATAGAATTTGTCATTTTTATTTATTTATTATTTTTTTAATATATCTTGGCAGTTTTTCACATAGGTCAACTCAATGCAATCCAATAAAATTTTTTGATTTGTGTGTGTGCGTTTATATGTGTGTGTCTGTGGTTATATATATTATATTTAATTATCTTATTCTTATTCATAACTTGTTTCCTAATTTTTTCTTGAATAAAACATGACTTGTGTGTGTGTTTATGATTTCTTTATAACTTGTTGGGATAATAACTTTTTTTTTTCCTTCAAAAATGTTAGTCTTTAATATCTTTATCCCAAAAATTTATGCAAGGTAATCTTTTGACCTTAGAATTTTATCTTACTGACTTTTTTTTTGGTGAATTTTTTTAACAAACTCAACCTTATTTTTTTTTTCAAGAAATAAATAAATCTTGTTCCATGGAATTTTTGTTTTGAGTTAACTTTATTCCAAGAGTATTAATTTTAATTTTAATTGGCTTTTCTCAAGAATTTTATTTTAGATGACATGTTTATAACTTTTGTGTTAAATATAGGTGGCTTTTATTACAAGATTTTTATTTTATTTATTATTATTATTGTTATTATTTTTGACCACTTTAAGTGATTCTTATGTCAACTTAGATGACTCTTGTGACAACTTTAGATGACTTCTGTGGCAGTCTTACGTGACTTCAATGACATCTCTAGGTAACTTATGTAACAACCCCTGGTGACTTCTGTACTAGTCCTAAGGTGGCTTCTGTAATAGTCCTAGGTGACTTCTGTACCTGTCTAAGGTGACTTCTATAACAACCAAAAGTGACTTATGTAACAGCCTTAGTTGACTTCTGTAATAGTCTAAGGGGACTTTTGTAATAGCCCTAGGTAACTTCTGTAACAGCCTAAAGTAACTTCTATAGTAGTCCATGGTGACTTCTGTAATAGCCCTAGGTGATTTCGGTAGTAGCTCTAAGTGACTTATCTATTCTTGTATTGCTAGTATTCTTGTATTGCTATTGCTATTATTATTATTATTTTATTCCCACTTTATTTATTTATTTATTTATAGCATCAAGGTTTATTTTATTAATTTTTTTCTTAAATTATTAATTTTTTTTCTTTCTTTTTTTTTCTTTTATTATTATTATTATTTCAAATGGCCACATCTTAAAAAGCCAAATCGGGAAAAATTATCAAAACTTCAAGTCAAAGAAAGAACTTATCTTCCGATGATTGGATTGCAGAGTTGAAGTATCCAATTCTGAAAGACAAAGTTTTATGTTTTCCAACTATTGTGGTAAAGAACTATAGAACCAACGAGTTGTCAACATTATCACTCAAAGTTCTTGAGCCCAAGACTAGTCCCTGCAGCCACTCGAGAATAATCTATGAACCTAAACTTCATATGCTGATGATTAGTGAATATCCTCTGACAGAGAACATGCACAAAAGTGACACAGTTAAGTCAGATCAACTACCATCACTTTACGCGCCTTCGTATCATTCCAAAGATCATCTTATCCCAAATCACTTGTTGCTGATCTAATCAACTAGAGGATTGCGAGGTGGGGATGTTCACTGAACCCAATGGGAGATATTCAATATCTGAATGAGATTTGAGAGTGGTCTCAATGAATTTGCCGCAAGTTGTTAGATAAGGGTTTCGACAAACATGTTTATGTTGTGCATGCAACTTCTTTTGACTACTATCAACCCAACAGTGTATATCACGCCCTTGGTGAAAATTGGTGTCCACAAACGAATACGTTTGTTACGGGAGTGGGAGAAATTAGAATCTCACTTTGAGAAATACGACACGTCACCGGTCTTTCAATCCGTGGCGAATATTTTGAAGAAGTTATCTTAAGCTTGACTGACTTGAGAGACTGTGGTATTGGCGCTCTCCCTGTAACTTGTCTGCATTTGTTTAAGGTTTTTGTCTTAATTAGTAAGAAGAAAGGGGATAATCGTCTCCTTCATTCAAATTGGCTTGATTTTTGGTTCAAGAATGGTGCACGTACTCCGGATCCTAAGAAGAGCAAGACATATAAAGCAGCCATGCCAAATTTCTTTAAAAGTGATGGAGAATTTTTTGCAAAGCGAAGATTGGTGAGACCTATTTAGGCCGAAATACAACCTATGAAGACAAAGGTCAATGGTGATGATCCCTTAATTCTTCTAGATCTCGACCTTGATGTCACAACACGTGAAGACTTAGAGATGACAACTAATTTAGATTTTATGGCTATGTCGCTTTATATTTCCTTTATCGAATGATGTCATTCGTCCAACTATCTTCAATACTGCCTCTTGAATGGCTGCTGGAGTCACATATAGCTTGGTTACCCCTATTGTTGTAAGCATTTACAAAGTTCTATCTGAGACATACAACATCAAGACTAAATAACTCTGCTTCAGATTTCATTTTCAAAACTCAATAACTCCGCTTCAAATTTCAACAGTTGCTCACTCAAGTCAAGAACTTTGAATTGTCCAACTGATATCATGCTATCAATTGTCGCCAACCTTCTATCTCTTTCTCTAGAGGTTAAAACTTTGACGTTTTTCTTGGTGTTTTGAAAGGTACTCATCTATTTTCATAAGAAGACAATCCATTTTTCTCACCAAATGATCTGTGTCAACATAGAAAATGTTTTTAAAAGTATCTTTAATACTTGAAGACTTGGAGGTCCACCAGGTCTTCAATCCAAAGAAACCATTTTTCATGGCATAATCAAATTCACCCTACAAATATAGGGGCATCTCGGTCAGAATTATTTTCTTTGCCAATTTTTTAGAAGTAATTGCTTCAACAGGAAGACTTGACACAAATAAAGACATGCGATTAGTTGTATACTAATCGAAAGCGCAACTAGATCAAGCTAATGCAATGTACCTGAGAAGATGAGAACATTGACATTAGTCTTGGAGATCACACTTCATCAGGTCCATAAAGCTCAAGAAGAGTATTCATAATAGAATTATTAATAGTTTCTTGCCTTACTTGTATAGAACATAAATTGTTTTACGATTAACTTCCCCTTTATATGAATTGGTATTTTCTCTGTCAACCAGAGGAAGAATCTCACCACTGTCGGAAAGATTGGACATGGTCCGATCGTTATCATCAATTAAAGATCTAATGATATCATTGTCAAGATTTTGGTCTCCACAAGTACCTGGGATGAAATTTAATGTGGCAAGATCTGGAAGTGTATATATATATATATATACCTTTATTGCAAGATAACGGGGATAACTCTAAAAAGGTTGATAAATCATTCAGAGTATTACAAGATGGGTTAACCCTGCTTGTGGGAGACTTTATAGTGGTATGATTTGCACCATCTTCTGACCGGGCATAAGCCAGATTATGCTTAGCTTCTGTAACTCTTGTTTGACACCTATCTTGAATTATCTGCTTAGTAGAACCAGGATTATTAACTGGTACAATTGTGCTTGGAATCCTTCCACGATTCGAGCCTATATCTTGTTTCTTGAAAACATCCTTGGACATGTGAGATGAAAGGAGTGCATGATCAAATTCGTTTGACGAACTCACTTCAGCAGAATCTGGGATGTTTAAAGGATGAGCATATCGAACGTTAGCTAATCTTGAAACAGGTGTTGTGACCATTAACATCTTTGGAACTGGCTGTTTTGGAGATTCAAACAATCCTTTGAATTGTCCCATTTTCGAAGACGTAGAGGAGCTTTAGCCACTGTAGGAAGGGATTTCCTCTTCCCTAACCCATAAGCTTGAGTTTTGAATTTGAAATTCTTAGATTCACTAGCTAACAAAGTTTTACAATTGATGTTGTCTAGGTGTGGAAGTACATCATCTTTCCACCAATTGTTGTAACTACTGTCACATTAATTATCAATCAGAGCACAATTATTAAGGACATGGAATTTTGTCCCACTGTTTATCTTGGTTAAACTCAACCATGCCCAATATAAAAAAAAGGCATCAAACAAAATTATCGATGGGTGTAAGGGAGTATCCGACAATCTTTGATGAAATTCATGCTGCCTAGCAAAGCTATGTGGGTTATACATCTCAAGAATGCAAACTGGCCCACGACGATACATGACGTGTCTACCTCGCATACTTGTCATTAATTCAAAGGTTTCATTTGATCTTTCTCCATCATCATGACGAGGCCCTTGATTTTCAGAATACGGAACTGGTTGTCAGTAAAAATCACTGGAACTCATACTTCCACGCAAAAGATCTGGAATTCCTTTTGCTTCTTCCTTATAAAAAAGATAAGCATTCAGTGTACATATGAATTCTCAAAGCAAATGACGATCAAGCTCCTCATTAACCTCAGCATAAACTCCCCGAGGGAAATGCATCGCTACCCAAATATAAAAGTAATGACCTGGAAAAGCATACGAAGCCATCCCGAGATTCTTTTGGTCATATCAGGTGCTGCATGTCTCAAATATGCCTTTGTAAATGCTTGGAACAATAGGTGGAACCAAAGTATATGTGACTCTAGCAGCCATTCAGGAGGCAGTCTTGAAGATAGTTGGATGAATAACATCATCCGGTAAGGGAAATACAAAGCGACATAGCCACAAAGCTAAATAAGCTGCAATCTCCAAGTCTTCGTGTTGTAACATCAAGGTCAAGATCTAGAAGAATGAAGAGATCATCACCATTGACCTTTGTCTTCATAGGTTGTATTTTTGCTTGAATAGGTCTCACCAATCTTTGTTTTGCAAAAAATTCTCCATCCCTTTTAAAGAAATTTATCATGGCTGCTTTTTATGCCTTGCTCCTCTTAGGATCCAGAGCACGTGCACCGTCCTTGAACCAAAAATCAAGCCAATTTGAATGACGGGGATGATTGTCCCCTTTCTTCTTATTAATTAAGACAAAAGCCATAAACAAATGCGGGCAAGTCACAGGGAGAATGCCAATACCAGAGTCTCTCAACTCAGTCATGCTTGAGATAACTTCTTCAAAATATTCGCCACTGATTGAAAGACCGGTGACATGTTGCATTTCCCAAAGTGAGATTGTAATTATTCCGCGCTTGCAACAAACGTATTCGTTTGTGGACCCATAACTTCACAAAGGGCGCGATATACACTGTTGGGTCGAGAGTAGTCAAAAGAAGCTATATACACAGTATAAATAAGTTTGTCGAAACCCTTATCTAACAACTTGCGATAAATTCATTGAGACCACTCCCAAAATCCATTCAAATATTGAATATCTCTCCTTGGGTTCAATGAACATCCCCACCTCGCAATCCTCCGGTTGATTAGATCATCAACAAGTGGCTTTGGGATACGATGATCTTTGGAATGACATGAAGGCGCGCAAAGTGATGGTAGTCGATTAGACTAAACCGTGTCACTTTTGTGCATGTTCTCTGACAGAGGATATTCACTACTCATCGACATATGAAGTTCAAGTTCATAGATCATTCTCGAGCGGCTGTAGGGACCAGTCATGGGCTCAAGAACTTTGAGTGATAATGTTGATAGCTCGTTGGTTCTATAGTTCTTTACCAAAACAGTTGGAAAACACAAACTATGTCTTTCAAAATTGGAGCTTCCGACTCTGCAATCCACTCATCGGAAAGTAAGTTCTTTCTTTAACTTGAAATTTTGATAATCCATATTTTTTTCTTCTTTTCTTTTTCAGATGGCCTCATCTCAGAAAGCCAAATTGGGATAATTTAAATTAACACAAAATAAGATCAAGTTAGAATAGTCAATTTGATTGACTATAAGTAAAATATTTAGTGTTGACTCTCTTCAGCTTGCTTCTCACGTGCACTGTCCTCTGATTCTTGATAAATTTGATGAAAATGATGAATTTACTGAAGATGAAGGCCTAATTGATGTATTTATTGCTCTTCAATCGGTGGCTTTGATGAATACGAGAGCTAGATCAATGTATCACCTGCTCTTCAATTTGATGGTGCTTTTGGTGAATCTTCTCACCATTATTCACTTGGAATGGCTTGAAAGATGATTTGAATTTTTTTGAAGTAGGACCTTGGCAGTGTGTTCTTCTTTCTAGAGATGAAATTGCAAGGTTTTAAGGCTTTAGTGAACTTCGAGCAAAGATTTGTCGATCTTCCTTCCTCCTTGACTTCTTCTCCCTTTCTATTTTTTTCTTGGCCTCCCCCACACCTCTATTTATAGAGGTAGGAGTAGTTATCTATATAATGATGGTAATTATCCATATAAGGGTATTTTTACCTTATTACCCTTATATGGGCTTTTGGTAGTAGGCTACCTATAAATTTGTAAGCTTTTAGTTAATTTATGGAATTTAAGTCTAACCCGCTTTACCTTTTAAAGTTTATTTAACTTAGGCCTATAGAATTTAAGTCCATTTTAATTTAACAAGCCTGATTAATTGTATTTGGGCTTGTATTATTTAGGCTATGGAATTTATGTTCAATTTAATTTAATTTTGACAAGCCTTATTAATTAAATTTAGGCTTATATTATTTACTTTATGGAATTTAGATCCAACCCAATTTTATTTATCTAATTGATTTGAGTTTAATTATAAACTTTAATTGATTAATTTTTTCATGTCTACAAATGCCCCCTCGAGACTTATTTGCATATTTAATATTTTATCAATATGTAAATGGGTGTTGATTTACATTTCAATTTAAAAGGAATTCGATTTAATTTAATTATATATATATACACTTACATACATATATTTTAATTGGAATTATAGTTCATATTGAACTTTAAACAAAATATAGAATCCTAAACCATACAGATTTCACAATCCTATTTTATTTGAACATATGAGTCCTAAAATATAGACTTCCAACTTAAGTTAGAAATCTATTTTTTACTCAAACACATGGACCTAAAATATATACTTTTAATCCATCTATGATTAGGATAACAAATTCTTATTTTAACTGAAATACATAGAACTAGAATGTCTATATATGTGAAGCTATATGTACTCGAATTTTATGATCAACAAGCTAGTCAAAAAATTTGGACCTTGAATCAAGTTTGTAAGGTATGACTCTTTATTTATTTATTATTATTTTGGGCATTATTTAATTATATATATATTGCTTTTGATTGTTATGGTGTTTAGCTTTGTCAACATAATGATTTCTTTGTTGATTTTAAACTTACTAATATTTTAGTATTATTTAAGTGTTCTTCTTGATTAAAGGAAGAAAAAAAAAACATGTTAATCAATATTTCCATTACCTTTGTGATTGGTATGGATCATCACAGTTTTCATTCTTTCTTTTAATTTATTTTGTCTTATTCTTAACAATAAGTTTAGGTGTATGTAATTTGTCACTTTCTTTGCATGAAGTATAGAAGAGATTTTTTATGTCATAATGATCCTATTATTTTAGGTTTAATGCCCAATTATCTTAGTTATACATATTATTGTATATTATTTGAATTTAATGGTTCTTAAGTCTTACTAATATAGAACTTTAATCCATATAAGAATCAAAGTACTAGTCTTTGTCAATTTAATTGTGCTAGACTCAAAACAACAATTTTTTTAGTGGGTCATATTGACATGAATATATAACTAGAGTATCCTTTTATTACTGTATTCAAAAATTCATGTATATTTACCCACTTAATTTGAAGCTCAATATTATATTATATCACTTGACCTTTGCAAACACCAAGAATTTTGGTGCTTGCGTATAATGACAAATAAAAGTGAGTTTCATATTAATTTATGATACTAAAAGAACTTTATTTAATTTGAATTTTTTGCTTATTATTTTTTTTAGCATATTATTATTCTTAACCATGAACAACATGGAATTCTAATTTATATGTGGTCGAGATATATAATAATTAATTTATAATAATTCTTTTTTTTTTAACTTTTCCTCCACTTCCAGATCTTGGGACATTAAATCTCATCTCAGGTATTTGTGGAGAACAAAATCTTGACAATGATATCATTGGAGTTTTTTTTATGACAACGATCGGATCATGTCCATTCTTTTCGGTAGTGGTAAGATTCTTCCTTTGGTTGATAGAGAAAATACCAATTCATGTGAAGGGAAAGTTAATTCTAAAACAAACTCTTCATGTGCTACACAAGTAAGGCAAGAAGCTATTAATAATTCTGTTATGAATACTTATCCTGAGTCTTATGGACCTGGTGAAGCGTGATCTCCATGACTAATGTCGATGTTTTCATCTGTCTCAGGTATATTTTATTAGTTTGATCTAATTGCCTTTTTGATTAGTATGCAACTAATTGCATATCTTTATTTGTGTCAAGTTCTCCTGTTGAAGCAATTACTTTTGAAAAATTGACAAAGAAAATAATTTTGACTAGGATGCCCCATATTTGAAAGGTAAATTTAATTATGCCATGAAAAATGGCTTTTTTGGATTGAAGACCTGGTGGACCTCCAAGTCTTCAAGTATAGAAGATATTCTTAAAAAGATTTTTTATGTTGTCACAAATCCTTTGGTAAGAAAAATAGATTGCCTTCTTATGAAAGTAGTTGAGTGCCTTTCAAAACGCCAAGAAAGCATCAAAGTTTTAATCTCTAGAGAAAGAGATAGAAAGTTGGCGATAATTGATAGTACAATATCAGCAAACAATTCAAAGTTCTTGACTTGAGTGAGCAACTGTTGAAATGTAAAGCAGAGTTATTGAGTCTTGATGATGAAATTCAGCGACTGTAAGATCGGAAGGCCGAGGTAGCATCTAGCATTGACTTCATTCGTGATGAGCGACATAACACTGAAGAGACTATTGTGATGATGGAGAAAGAATGGGTCGAACTCCAAGAGTTTCATATTCACAATGTTGAGGAGATGCAAGATGCGATCCATGTTAGAGTAAGAATTTGCTTAACTAGCCTCGATTGACTAGGTTGAAAATTTTTTATGATCTCATGACTCCTTAATTGTAGTTATATATATATATATATATATATATATATATATATATATATATATATATATATATATATATATATATATATATATATATATATTAAATAT
>CAUOFW020004946.1:713674-754845 GCA_963454935.2 Ilex paraguariensis
CCAATATGAATTGAACACACACACACACACACATATATATATATATATATATATATATATTTAGTAAATATGGATGTTTAAATTAAAAATTTTTTTTATGCTATTATTTATTGTACTAAAAAAAGGTTGGTTCTCAAATAACTTAGATATCTCAAAAAAGGTTTAAGTTTAAACATAATTTCGAAGGAATGTTTTTTTTGTTGAGTCGTACACAATTTAACTCATGTGAGCGAGGAGTAAAAAAAAATTTATTTTTTTTGGTATACAATTTTAACTTATGCGGGCCAGGAGCAATTTTTTTTTAGGTTGAGCTGTACACAGTTTTAACTCAAGCGGGTTAGGAGTAAAAATTTATTTTTTTTTGTTGAGTCGTACACAGTTTTAACTCATGCGGGCCAGGAGTAAAAAAAATTTTCTTTGGTTTAAGGTTAAGTAAACAAAGTTTTATTTTTTTTTTGGTTAAGTCGTACATAGTTTTAACTCTTGCTAGCCAGGAGTAACATACAATTTAGGCTGGTGCGTAAAGGAGCGATGTTTGCTTTTAGGTGTAGAAGCCCTTTAGAAATTTTCCATTGATTGGGCCAACACTCAAGCTATCTTTGTCAACAATCTTGTACGCGCCGTTGGTATAGACTTCTTTCACCACATAGGGATCATCCCATTTTGGCATGAATTTTCAATCAGTGCGATGTGAAATGACAATAGGTCTTTGAATTGTAAGGACCAAATCTCATATATGGAATAATCGGACACGAACATTTCAGATTTTATTGTGCATCTCGTATTTTCTCGTCAAGTGCTTCAAGCTCATCTAAACATAAATGAACATTTTCTTCATTTATGAGTTCTTCTTGTAAGGCGATCCGCAGGGAGAGAATTTGACATTCCAAAGGAAGAACAATTTCAACGCCATACACAAGGAAATATGGAGTAGCTTGTGTTGGAGTTTGGTATGTTGTTTGATATGCCTAGAGAGCTTCACCAGCCCTTTTATGCCAATTGTTCTTTGATTTGGAGACAACTTTCTTCAACAAATTACACAAGATCTTATTGAAGGCTTCTGCGAGTCCATTGGCTGGTGCGTTGTACATGAATGAATTATGTTGTACAAACCCAAATTTGATGCAAAGCTTGGTCATGAGGTTATTGACAAATGATTTTTCATTATCAGTGATAATATAATGAGATACACCATATCGATATATAATATTTATTCAAATAAAGTCGACAACATTCTCTTTTTTCACTTCTTTAAGAGGAACCACTTCTGCCCACTTGGAGAAATAATCGATTGTTGTTAAGATGTAAACATGTCCTGTTGAAGATTTTGGAGTCAAATGTCCTACGACATCAAGTCCCTATGCATCAAAAGACCATGATGCGACTGTAGGATGCAATGATTCAAGCGGCTGGTGAATAAAGTTGGCATGGAACTGACAAGCTTGACATTTTTTAGTGTAACTCATCGAGTCTTGTACCATAGTGGACCAATAATAGCCCATTCTCTTTATGTGAAAATATAATTTAGGCCCTGATTGATGAGCATGACAGATTCTAGAATGATCTTCCTCAAGTGCTTGAGCAACTACATCTTCGTCCAAACATCGCAGGAAAATACCATCAAATGAATGACGATAGAAGATGCCTTTATAATAAATAAATCGAGAAGCTCTCCATCGTATCTTGGTCCTATGACGTGGATCATTTGGTAATTTTTCATACTACAAATAATCAATTAGAGGTTGCCTCCAATTTTTATTTAAACTTGCACTATTACCCATCTTTGACAAATTAAAACTGAAATTATTTGGTAATAGGATTTTGTAAGCACAACTACAAGAGCATCAGCATATCTATTTTCACCGCGTGGTACGTTTTCAATGGTGACTCGATCAAATTGACTCATAAGTTGAGTTCTATAGCGACAATATGAAATCAAATCTCTTTTACGAACATCATACAATTCCAAAATATAATGAACCACCAGCTGCAAGTCTCCATAGATTTCCAACTAAGAGAGCTGTATATTAATTGTCATTTCTAATTCAATGAGCAAGACTCTATCAAGGTAATTGCGTAAGGCAAAACTTTGTCTTTAGGGGTAATGAAGACCACACCTATGTCAGCTTCATATCTTTGAGCAGCACCATCAAAATATAACTTTCAAGATGGTATGAAGTTAGTAAAGAAAATTTCTTCATCTGACAATTCTTTTGGTAGCTCCCATTCTACATGGATTAGGTGATTTGTAAGGAAATCAGCTAGTACTTGTCCTTTGACTACCTTTTGTGGAACATAAACAATGTCATATTCATAAAATAGAAGTGCTCACTTTGCCAACCTTCACGAGAGAACTGGTCTTGACATAATGTACTTGACTTGATCAAATTAAATTAGATGAACAACATGAGCTAGCATATAATGCATCAACTTCTTTGTAATGAAGACTAATGCAAGACACATCTTTTCAATGCTAATGCTAGTAGTTTAGTTTTGCACCAACTAATGTCCGACTCAGATAGTATAATGTGTTTTTATTTTTCTCATCATTAACTTGTGCTAAGAGTGCTTCTAATGACTATTCTTGGGCAGTACTATAAAGGATCAATGGTTTTTCTTGAATTGACAAGGGGATGAATGAGATATCATTTGATATTTTCAAAAACATATAGAAATGACTTCTTCCTCAATGCTTTTGATATGCACCATTTTTTGCCTTTTTCTATTTTTTGCAAGCAAGTCTTGGGTGGCTATAGGATTATTAAGATTAATAGTACCTTCCTCGGCTACAATTGCAAGCTTTGGTATATGATGCCTGCGTCGTCTCTATTGTTTCTTGACCTACTTGGAAAAATTTTGTACATTCTGGTCAACAGAATATCCCATACTAGTGAACACTGAATCTCTTTATGAAGATTCTAGAGGAAGAGCTTCCCCCCTCAATCGATCAAACATTGTGCCTCGAGTATCTTGTTTACCAAGTTAATTAAAAATAGAAGCACGAGATTGTATGATCTCTTTGTTCTTATCCTTTCTCAATCAATCAAACACCATGCCTCGAGTATCTTGATTACCAAGTCGATCAAGAATAGACGTACGAGATTGTATGATCTCTTAATCCTTACACTCGAATATTTGTATCATCATAGAATTTGATGAAGCATTCTTTAGCTTAATCAGGATTGGAGTGGGATAATATCCTATTTCGAATTTATGTTGTGCAGAGGTCTCTCTTTTAGCAACCCTTTGTGGTATCTTCGACTCATCAATTTTTTTCTTTGAAAGGACTAGATTGAGTTTTCCAAGTTGGCGGGGTTCACTTTTACCATAATCTGTATTTTCAAAGAGTTTTTTAACACGAAGATCAAACCACCCTTCTTTACAATCTTTTCCTTCTTCTGCTACAGAAGGTTTTGTGAAACCCTTCAATGGTAGTCAAAGATCGTCAATTTTGATAATTGAGTTACAGGTAAGATCATTTCATTCTTTAAGTGCTTGATGTCATTTGTTGACAATTGTTCTTATTTTTCTCTTGATAGTTTGATCTTTGGTATAGTAATAGGAAGTGCCTCCATGATAAGCTTGATTTCAGAGTAGAATTTGACATCTGCAAATTAAGATTCTTCTATTAAGAAAGGCTTGGTCTCAACAATGACTTGCCTCACTTCTTCATCATGATAATATTTTACAGCATTTGTGCAATGTTGATGGCACAACTCCCGTCTCATGTAACCAAGGTCGCCCCAATAGTAACTCATAAGATATTTTGGAGTCAATGACATGGAAAAGAGCAAGAGATACCAATTCTCCGATCTCAAACTTAAGGTGAATCATACCAATAACACATTGCCCCCGTTGATTAAGCCTTGAATTATTAGTTTACTTTTTGACAACTTATCCACAGAGATTCCAAGTTGCTTCATGATGCGAATTGTCATGATGTTGAAAATCGATCCACAATTGATCAAGATACGAGATATTTTATAATCTCGAATAAACCCGTTCACGTAAAGGGGTCTATTATGGAGGAGAGATCCTAACTACAAATCTTCATTAGTGAATGAAATTGTTGTCATGCAATCTGATTGACTAACTTGGTCAACAACAACTAAGATATTCTTTTTGAATCCTTCCGGATTCACCAAAGCTTGTACCAACATTTGTCGAGTTTTTTCGGGTAATTCAAGTGCCTCGGGAAGACTTAGGTTTGATAGAATTTCTCTGAACCATGCAATCAATTCTTATTCATCTGTCGATACTTTCTTTCTGAGCATTTTTGGTATCTGAATCTTTATTTAATGGAGCATCAATTGTGTATTTTTTTTCACAAGCACTGATAACATAAGATGTAATTGATTCCCTTGTAAAGAATTGCTTGGGAAAATATTTCATCAATGTTATGGGTGTGTGAGAACATAACTTATAGTCTTCATCATCAATGGTTGTCGGCTGGGAAGACACTTTGCTTTCTCCTCCACGTCTTCAATTTCGGCGACAATGATATCCCCTCTTTGTTTTGGGGTGTTTTGGCTTATTAGTTGAAGGAGATGAATGATGTCGCTTACGCACTCTATAAGGTTTCACCATAGTCTATTCCCTAAAATCTTCTTCAGTAGTGACACCCACTTGGTTTGAGTTCCAAAATAGGTGCTCCTAACATGAGCTCTGAGTTGTCTAGTAGATTAGATGACTTTGTGTTAGTAATCGAGGTTCGATATTTATGTTTTTTGCTGACAAAGGTTGACCAACCATCCCTGATCTCGTCTTCAAATTCAGATGATAATGCCCAAAGATCTAGATCATGTGTCATAAGTTCATAAAGCATTGAAATGTTGGAGTTTTTATGCCTCGACATACCTAGGTATGCATACACCGTTGTTGTCTCATCATCAACAATTAACTGTACTTGCACAGCTCCTTTAGGAAAAGTAACAGTAAATTCCTTACTTTCGATTGACAGTGTTTCTTCTACAGAGATAAAAGAATTTGACAATTGTGATGGTTCTTTAGGATGTATCGAAGGTGATGATTGTGCTCCTTTGTTTGAAATTGGTATAAGTCGAAGGACCCAAAAGTGACCATTGTCACATTTGCAACTGTCATTTCTTTGCTAGAATCGAGCTTAATGTTTTTCTCATTCAATAAACAAAGAATCTCTTCCTTCAAAATAAAACATCTTTCAAAGGATGAATAATAATCCAATGATATTTACAATACTTTAGATTATCAGTCATTCCCGATTCTTCTGGCTGCTTGAGTGTTGGAAGTTCGATAAGCTTTAACTCAAGTAACTGATAAAAAATATCTTACACTTCATCATCAGTGAAGGGATACTTCTTCTCTTCAAGTTTTTTCAAACTTGGTCTTGTCTTCTTTTGAGTCTGATCTTGATTAAATTTGACTTGAAAGTCTGTCTTTGACTTCTTATCAAAAATCTTCACTAGTGTAGTGGAGATTGCCAAAGACTCTTTTGATTTGAAGGCTTTCACATCTTTCTTTACGCCTTTCTTTTCACAAGGGTCACTGAGAAAGTAACTTCCGTGCCTAAAAATTTGAATCTCCAAGTCATGAGCTCGTGTTGCAAGTTCTTCAAACGTATGACGCATATTTCCTTGGAGACTGTAAAGTAGTCCCCAATGCATCCCTTGGACACACATATCAATTGAAAAGGCTTCACCAATAAGTTCCTTGCAATTGAGAACAACACTTCTCCAGCGTTCAATGTAATCGGTGATAGGTTTGTCTTTTCTTTGCTTTGTTCCTACAAGTTCAGGAAGACTTATTGTTCATCAGGTGCTATAGAATCGAGTGAGGAATTCCCGTTCAAGGTGGTCCCAGTTGTCGATAGTCCCAACTGTTAGATCAATGTACCAATCAAACACAACCCCTTTGAGGGAACGAACAAATTGTTTCAGCAACAAGTCACTGTAGGTACCAACATTATTGCATGTTTCAATGAAATGGGCAGCATGCTATTCCGGGTTGCCTTTCCCATCAAGATGTTGAAACTTCGGGGATTGGTAGCTTATTGACATTTGTATCTTGTCAATTCTTCTGGTATATGGCTTCGCATATTCCAACAAAGACTGGAGAGCTCCTCCATACTGGACTCGAATGGTATCAACAATCATATGTTGAAGTTGTTGGACAGAAAGTGCGACAACAGACATTTGTGAAGAATCTTGCATGGCATTTTGTGCCATAGCTCAATCATATTACTCTTGTTTTTACTGTTGTTCTAAAAACTTTTGATTTTTTGGCATTTTAGTACCAGACGGACTTGGAATTTCTTAACTACTTACTTTTGAAGGTTCTTGCAATTCTAGTTGGTTCATGAGTGCGGCGATTTGCATTTCTTTACCTTCAAGGGCCTTGGTCGACCTCTCGATTGTAGCAGTGAGTTGTTGAAGATATTGTTCAGATGAACTGACTTCCGTCAACACCACTGGCATAGGTGTATCTGTAAAACCCGATAAAATTTGAATTTTTTATAAAAAATGGTAAAACGGTAATTTGTCACTACGGTACGGGTTGCAAACCTAAATTTTTCTAGAGCTCGGATGACGAAATGGACTTCACCTCCGTTAGATTCATCTCGGGAAATTTAGTTACCTAGACAAATTTCGTCGAATTCCGAAATAATCAAATTTTTATATTTTTCGAGGTGACGAGTGTCTGATGACCCCCAAAAATAAAATTTTTATAAAAATTTTGAAAATTAAAAAATATTTTAAATAAAGTTCATATAAAATATTTTGAGCTTAAACCGGTACGAAATTTAATCGTTTCGGGACGAAAATGAACCTGGAAATAGGAGTCGTGTGGCACATTGTAAGCCAAGGGTTTTGGGACTATAAATAAGTGGAAAAATATGATTTCCCCATTGATTTTCTCTGCTGGTCCGAACGTTGGGCTGAAAGGGAGCAAAAGAGAAGAAAACAAATATCTTCAAGCTTTCTCTTGACGATTTTCAAAGTTTCGTCGGTCGGAATCCTTCGGACCAAGAGTTAAAGTTGATCTTCTGGACGATGGCTACGCCTACGTACCAAAAAGAGCTGATTTCACCAGAAATCCAAAGAAGGAATTTTGGAGAAATCAAAGATTTGGACTTGAATCGTGTTCTTGAAGCTTCCTTCGGGTGTTTTATGCTTCAAGAGGTAGGATTTCTCCTACTTTGGTTCATTTCTAACCTATGATGTTCATACGGAATATGTGGGCTATTTTGTGTATTTTAACACTTGTCTATTATAGTTGGTTTAATGGAAATGGGTAGGCTCAATTCTAGTGTGAATTGGTAATTAGAAATTGCTAGTTTGTGATTTCTTGGAAGTTTTGATAATTAGGTATTTGGAAATCATTTATTCTGATTTTTTTTGAGTTATGTGATAAATTTGGGTATTTTATGTGATTACGTGAAATGGTGTCTTGAAGGTGTTTGATTAAATGCGTATTTGAAATAAAGTGGGTTATATTGACATAGATTATGTAATAACATGCTTATGTTTGATTGTTAAGTATAAAATGTTTATATATTAACATTATGACAAAAGGTAGTAATTATATGTATAATATATAAATTGTCATGACATATGTGAAAATATGTAGTAAAGTGAGTGTGTTTAATTCATCAATCAGTGTTTGTGTGTATGTGTTCAACTTCTAGCTTGAATTTGATATGTGGAAGTACTTGTGTAATTTATTGGTGATGGAAATTATGTGTGTTTTAAATATGCAGTAAAGTGAGTGCATTTAACTCATAAATCAGTATGTGTGTGTGTTCAATTTCTAGCTTGATTTTGATATATGGGAGTTACTTGTGTAATCCCTTGAAAAATTTGTTTATGTGGGCATGCTATATGTTTATATAATGTCTTGTGATTAAGTGTGATTGGCATGAAATTGTGAAATGTCATACTTGAGCCTTGTGTTGGGAATAAATGTTGATAAATGTTAGTTGATGTATTGACATGATAATCAATTTTGGTGATTATATGCATGTGATATAAATTGTCATGGAACATGTAGACATGTGATTGAATTGCTCATTTGGCATTCATTGTATTTTGGGCATGAAATTGGCATCACATTCATGGGTATGAGGCATGGGTGTGGGTGTGTGTACATGGTTGATCAAATTCCATTCTTGGTGGTTGATAAGTGGACTTGGGAAGATTGGATCAAAGATCCCGTGGAGTCGCATGGTTGCACGAAAAACTTGTGTCGGGTATAGCAAGAAGGGCTAGACTCTCCCTCGGGTGCAAGACCCGGCTACTTGGTTCATACACTCCCCTGAGGTGGAATTTTGAAAAAGTGTATTGGTTTGCAGAACCTGCGGTTCGATTCCAAAACTCCGCTACCCAACAAGGATACATGATTTTGTTTATAAAATACCTAGTTCGTACACTCCCCTGAAGTGAAATTCCATAAAAGTGTACTTGTTTTATAAAGTATTCAATCGATGGTAAACATCCAACAATGGATTGGTTTTATAAACACAATGACTTGTATGTCAAAAATGATCATTGGATGTATTTCATCAATGACAAATGTTTTACACATTTACATTGCATTGTGTTGTGGGAGTCGGTGAGGATTCGAGTTAAAGTGCATGAGTGAGTCTCATCTTATTTCATAGCATTACATAAAATTCCTATCATTGGATGTATATTCTTGATTGGAATGTTTGAATTATTGATTAGTTGTATTGTGAACATTTCATATGCATCTAGATTGAGGAGTAGCCTCTGTAGGAGATACTTTATTGAGCGTAGCTCACCTTATACAAAAAAACATTTCAAGTGGGGGATACACGCCATTGGACGGTGCTCATTCAGGGTCCCAGTGACGAAGAAAGGCCGACTTATGGCTTTTAGTTTTTTTTTTGTAAAACTTTTGCAAAGTTAGTTTTTTGGCATGTAATGTATGTAAAAGAATTATAATTTTGAATTTGTATTAACTATGTTTAATGCATAAATTCATGATGTGGGAGTATGTATTGATGTATATTGGACCTCAGATGAGTCATATGATTAAATGTTGTTATATGAATATGGATAAATGGACCCGATGTAGTTAATGTTGTATATTAGACCTCGGATGAGTCGTGTGATTGTATAGTGCATAGGTTGTGTTTTGGGTAGAGCTCTTCGTACAAAGGAGACTCTGCCCGAATTTCGTTATAATTATGGACCTCGATAAATGGGGTATAATGGTGTGATATAGAGTTACTCGATATCTACGGGTATTTCGCGGATTGATGGGTAATCAACGAACCCCCGAATTTTGGGGCGTCACAGTACTGGAGGCCGAGGAATAATCACCCCTTTCTGCTTAGGAGAAATCTTGGAGTAAGATTCAATCCTCAAGCCTGTGCTGAAGTGTGTGTCGGGCAAAGAATCGTCTATTTCTTATTCCAAATCGACATAATAATGGGCATGTTCTCTTTCTGGTTGGAAGAGCTTTCCTTTTGTGTTACCTAGGTCGATGCTTCATCGGTGGCAAAAGTTGAGATTTGCCAGCATATGTTCTGGCACGGTTGACTCCTCGACCAAGTTCGTTGACTTGTAAGTGGGAGGAATCACAATGTCTTTGGGTGTCATTGTTATCAAGCTTTGGTATAACTGCGTAGCCCGCATCACGTAGAGTAACTTTAACTCTTGGCTCGAAGTGATCTAACGGTTGGATCTTCATAGATCTAAGGAAGAAGATGGAGAAGAAGACTCTCTCTCTCTCTCTCTCTCTCTCTCTCTCTCTCTCGGCTGATTTTTGTGTGGAGGAAAGCTGGGAAGACTAAGTCTTCCCTTTTTAGGTCCTTTCTTATACTTGGCTTGTATTGAGCCACACGTCTCGTTTTAACGGGTCTAATTTTATTATGAATTAATTAAATCTCACCCCACATTCAGTTTAATCTATTTTTATTCAACTAATTTTAAATTATTTCTCGGGTCTCGCAAATAAAATTTGATCGCGATAATTTTATTCGTGTGATACCCGATCGCTTCGTAACTCGCAAAAAATTCGACTGTCTTAGAATTTAATAAAAATTGACTAGGTAACTAAATTTCGTGAGATGAATCCAACAGTGAAGTCTGTTTCGTCATCTGAGTTCTATAAAAATTTAGATTTTCAACCTGTATTTTAACGGCTAGTTACCATTTTACCCTTTTTAATTAAGTTCTAATTTTCCCGAGTTTTAAAAAAACATACAAATATATATCATATTATTTCTATTAGAAAATTAAAACTTGTGGTTAAAGTGCGGTCACTCAAGAACAAAATCCTAACTATGCCAAGGGGGGAGTAGTTTTACGATGAAGGTTTTCCATTATAATCTTAGCTAGATACTTTGTCGTTGTTGTGAGGCATAAAGTGCCCAAGGCACTCATGCCACTCGACATGTGCAAAATGTGGCTCATGCCACTCGGATTGTGTAGAAGCTGGCCTTTGCCAGTCAGCAGGTGGCTCAATTGGCCACTATCAGTCAGCAAGAGGCTTAGATAGGTCTTCACTCGTCCACACTTGGTACCCAAAACTTCTAATAGGGAAGCTACCATACCTCCATTCAAGCTCTTACAATCCCTCGTGCATGCTCACCTCTTCTAGTTGAGTCCTGCACGATAAAGGATCAATCTATGACCTGGAGTCCTAGTCTAATATTACTCTGAGTATTTAGGAGGTGATTATAAGGACTTAGGACCAAGAGTCCTAATCTAACATTGCCTCAAACTTCTAAGACCTGGTGATGAGGCTAAGTCAATCAACCTAGAGTTTGGGTTCAATTGAGGCACATCTCCCTATTGCTATAAAAAAAAGTCTCTGGATACTAGGTAATTCACTTAATCCTAGTCTATTCACTACATACTTTCTTTGACTTGTGATTTGACTTAAGCATCAGAGTCCCTTTGGTTGCCTTCGACCATCAGTTCACTTAGGTGTTCTTTTGTCTTGTAGGTTCCTTAAGGCTTCATCATCACCCTTTCATTTTAGTACGAGGTGATTACTCTTTATGTGAATTTATCCCCACACAATTGGTGCCTTATGTGGGAAGCGACTAAGTTTTTCGGCAACTTAGAAGTCTTAAACCATGTCTGACAAGAGAAGCACTGACCCAGCGACTAGCCACATGGCTCTTACACTATCTCCAATCCTTGAAAACCCCTCAAAATATGACCCCTAAGTATTTAACCAAACGCTGCTCCTAGATGGGAAGAAGCATCCAAAAGAGCAACACCCTCTCTGTCACAACCTTGCCTCTCTAGCAAGTCTAATCTCGTGCTCCACATAGGGGCCTTTGTTAATAAGATAACTCTCTAGACGAGTAATGAGGCATTGGTGTGTAAAATGTTTCCCTCTAGCTTGTGGAAATCGGCTCTTAAGTGGTTTCATGGGATGCCCGTGAACTCCGTCTTCTTTTGGGAATAGTTTGTCAGGGTCGTCTCTCGATTCGTAGCCAGTAGTTAAGAGCCGATGACAATTAACTCACTCTTGACATTATGCCAGAACTGTGAAAAGACTCTCCATGAGTATGCCACAAGACACTTCGAAATCTATATCGACACAGAAGAGTGTGATAAGAATACCACCTCTATATCTTTTCATCTGGGCCTCCCAAGGAAAACGAATTGAGGAAGCACCTCACCATATGGCTACCCTAGAGTATGTCACACTTGTAAGAGCATATCAAGAGGCACGTGAAGGTGGAGGACAACAAGAGACTAGTCGACCAGCTTCCAAAGAAGAACCAGATGGAGGAAGACAACACTTCCAACCCATCAAGAAGAGATGGGTCATTCAAGGGAAAGAGAGACTTCTACCAAGGAGCCAACACTGTCTTCAATGTATCAAGTCCTGAACTAAATCAAAGACAAGGAGTATTTTAAGTGGCCACCTAAGATGATAGGAGATCCATTAAATAGGACCATAACCTCCATTGTTTTTATCACAAGGACAAAAACCACCAGATAGAGAATTGCTGGGCACTCAAGCGCCACCTAGAAGAATTGTTTAAGCAAGGCCATCTCTCTCGGTACATTAGCAAGGAAAAGACTGCCAAGGAGCAGGAAGAACAACAAATCCAATCAGATAACTAAGTTTTACTTTTAGCGTAGTCAATAACTTCTAATTATTTGAAGAAGTCTTCAAAGATATTTGTTTCTCATTCTCATTGATTAGTAAAGAGAAGTTTATTTTTCACAACTCTAAATGTACCTTTATGTGTGATTATTACAGCTTCCATGGTTGCACCTCAAGACAACCCCCATGGTTGCACCTCAAGGGTTCGTCACCTCTAGCCAACCTTTGTAGTAGCACCTCAAGCCAACCTCCATAGTTTCACTTTAAGTCAACCTTTGTGGTTGCACCTCAAGCTAACCTCCGTGGTTTCCCTTAAGGCTACTTCGCCTTCATGCAACTTCTGAGGTTGTCGTCTAAATTACTCAACCTTCGACGAATGAACAACAAATTTTATGATTGCTCAATAGACTACTTAGCCTTTCTTAAGGATTTGCCACCTCCGAGCTTTAGACACCTCAACTCGTGGCGACCCTCTCCCTTTGGTTAGAACAGGGGGCACATGTGTTAGAAAATTCAAACCACAACCATGAAACTTCTCCATGATCAGGAAGTCACTCTCAGGCCATGAAACGTCCTCCCAAATTGGATATGACCCATTAATCTTGGCTTGACTCTTGAGCAATTCTTATCGTTCAACTAGCTCATGAGCAAAGTAAGTCAAACCCCTATATAAGCAATAATGAATGCTTCTTCTTGCCTTCTACTAGCCAGTCTCCAAAGCAATATGAAAACTAAAGGAAGAAGAAAGTGAATTTAAAGCCCTAAGCTATTTAGGCAATTGAAGCCTTAGTTTTCTAGGCAAAATAAGTCTGTTACCAATGATTTGGGCCCGAGAGATATTTAATCTTCAAACACATACCTTAATTAATAAATATTGGTTAATTGAGATATGGGGCAATTGTGAGGCTTGAAGTGCTCAAGTTGACATATGGAGAAGGTGGCTTATGCCCCTCGGCATATGCAAAAGGTGGCTCATGCCAGTTGACAAGTGGCTCAGCTGACCGCTACCCATCGACAGGTGGCTTAGCTAGCCATTGCCAGTTGACAAGTGGCTCAGCTAACCACTGCCAGTCAGCAAGAGGCTTGGACATGTCTTCACTCGTTCGGACTTGGTACCCAAAGCTCCTAATATACCTATATTTAAGCTCCTACAATCCCTCATGCATAGTCACTTCCTCTAGTTGAGTCCTACATGGTGAAGGATCAATCTAGGACCTAAAGTCCTAGTCTAATATTACTCCGAGTATTTAGGAGCAGGTGATAAGGGCCTAGGAACAAGAATTCAAATCTAACTCTACCCCGAACTTTTAAGACCTGGTGACGAGGCTGAGCCAATCAACCTAAAGTTTGGGTTCCATGGGGACACATCTCCCTATTGCTATAAATAAAGGTCTTTGGGTATCCGGTAATTCATTCAATCATCTTTGACTTGCGATCTGACTTAAAGCATTGGAGTCCGTTTGGCCACCTCCGATCATTGGTTCACTTAAGTGTTCTCTTGCCTTATAGGTTCCTCAAGGCCTACTCATCACTCTCTTGTTCCATTTGAAGTGATTACTATTTGTGTAGATTAAATCATTATTCAAATTTTTAATCAAAAAACTAAAAATTAAGTAGAAAAATCGACCAAATATTAGTATTCATTAATAAAGAAATTATAAGGAAAAAGAGCGATAGATTGATTGTTGTAAGCCCCGCCGAGCAAATTACAAACAACTTATCATATGGTTACCACAAGATTTAAAACTATGTTTACTTCAATATTTTGCAAATATTTAATATTTAATTCTATTACATATATGCCTTTGATTATCGTATATGCATATGCCTTATTGGGTATAACCCCATTTGATAGCTATTCTAGTTTAGACTTTAAACAAGGTAAAGTGATTTTATCTTCCCAGAACCAAATCTAAGGATTTTTTTAGATAGCAATGGACCCATTTGAAGAGATAATTGCACTTTTGACTCAAGTATTATGTCTCTAATTATTTAAAAGGTTGAGAGAGAAAGTTTGAGTTATGGGGTTTTTAACGTAATTAGTTCAAACTCTTACAAGTCAAAATCTTATAAATGTGGTCTTGTCTTTTAGGGATTGCTATTAAGATGGTTTTGTTTACAGTCAAAATCTCCAATTTGAATCATTAACATCTCAAACTTATGTCATTCTTCGGTTATTTTAGCTCTCTCAGTAGGCGTGTATGTTGGGCAGGTCAATTCGGACCTATACTAAGACCAATTCCAAATATTGAGTACCTGCACAAGAATTTTCAATATTCGTGGGCTTAGACGAAAAAACTTCACATGCATCCAACCTAAATGCATGCACTCATAGAGTTGGGGTCTCGAATTTTCGGAACCCAAATCGAATTCTTCCCAAGAATTCAATTGTACTCATGTTGAAGAAAGATTAAGAGCTGAATTGAGATTAAGGTTAAGTGAAATTGAAATTTTTTTACTTGCGTTGAGTCCAAATTCATCTCCAAGTATGAACATTGTGTTTATCCATTTTCCCTCGAGTAATGCTATGAGTACCAAATGGTTGGTAGTCGTTGAGTGACATGTACATTGATACGCAATTGACTTGACACGAAAACAATTTGTGTTAAAAATATTTTTTTATTGACTCGAAAACAACACAAAAATAATATGACATGATACAATTGAGAGCTATTTAATGAGCATTAATGGAAGAAATTCTTTTTGAATCGTAAATGTAAAATATTTAAACTTTGAGGAGTGCAATTTATGATTAATCCAAACTTTTTAAACCGCAAAATAGATGACAATTAGTCTCAGGTGCAAATTGATACGTATTTATATCTTTCAGGGTGTAAATTAATATTTTTAAACTTTGAAGATGTAAATTAAAATTGAAGTGATTTTTTGAAGTATAAGTTGAGATTAGTCCCAAAAAGAATAAGAAAATTAGGAACTACCGGGTGATAAATTTCTTAGGCAGGTGTGACTGTGGTTTTTGATAATCATATCTTCCAAATTAAATTGGTGAGTTTGATGAATCTGTGAGCATTGGCCAATTCGGTGTTAGAATTACAAAAGAGGGTGGTGGTAGTGGTAATATAGGGGTTGAGTACAAATTTTAAATTGCTAGAGTTTGACATGAAAGAGCTTTCAAGAATGAGACCCAAATGTGCAAATATCATACGACTTATATCTCGTACTTAAATACTCCATTCTTCGTTTGACTTTCCCAAGCCTTCTAATTTAGAATAGGGCAATGAAAAGAATATTTGAATCAGCTCATTTTTACAATTCTTCCAAGCAATGATTATATAGCTAGAGATCTAATTATTTGGTGACCATGATCAAAACTGATAGAGAAAAGGGAAATTAGAGATAGTGAACATCTAAATGAGTGGAAACTTTGCAACATGTTATTAGTTTACTAGTTAAATCTAATGGTGTATGAAATCGAGAAGTATGAACTATGAGTGTGTGAATAGGATAACAGTAGGCAATACCACAAGAAAATAAGAGGTTCGTCAAACTGAAGAGTTAGGCTTATCCACTGTAATGAAGATTCTTGACTCAAATTGAAGAGTTAGGCTAGTCAACCGTAATAAAGAATTTTGCTCCTCTTGTTTGTGTTTCTTGGAGAAGAAGGTGATTATAATTTTTTGGATTACAATTTTTGCATTGTTTGGGTAAGGCAAGGGTTTGCCTATTTATACATTAAGGTATTGTTCTCCTCAAGTAATGATGGTGTGGTCCCTTAGTTTGTTAGGATATTGGAGGAAATATTTGACTGTCAGAGACACTTTTCCTTAGGTATAATGTGACATTCTATAAGCTGATTACGAGACATTACAGAGATAGATTCTCCATGCCTAGGATAATTTCTGATAGTGTAATTCTTCCTTTGTTTTCTCCCTCATCGTGGAATGAGCTCCTTTTCTAGCCTTAGCTGACATGGATCCTTATGAATCAGGTCAGCCAGATTGATATCAGGTCAGTCGATTCACTTGTTGTGCCGTAGACTTGTTTATTGAATGGGCTTACTCTTGGTATCATCAGTTGCCCCCAGCCCCGAGCTTTAACAATCTTGAGCAGGCCGTTGGATAGGGCTGAGCTAGAAGACATGCCAAATTTTAGGGGCACTGTGTATGGCTGAACTTACTCAAGTAGAGTTGAGTGCTACAACTTAAATATTGATAGAGCCAAGTGTAGGTTGTCATGAAATAATATAATTTTGGAAGTTCAAGGTTGTAGCACAAGAAATTAAAAAAACTTAGAACAGAAGAAAAAATTAGAAAAATATTCTTTGAAAGTCGATTGGAAAAATTATTTGTTCAAACGAATAAAATCTATTTGATTACAAATAAAAATTTGAAATACTAAAGTATCGGGGATACCTTTTTAATTCCATATGGTAATTATTAATGATCTAATTTTCGAACTCAATTGAGAATCAGTTGAGGAGTGATCTCAATCGAAATATTTAGCGGTGATAATATGAAAACATTAAAAGTATAATTAATAACTTAGTTAAATAAATCAAGGAATTTATTTGTAGATCACAAGCATTCACCGAGCTCATAGTCTAAAATAAATCAAACTTTCTAACAAATAAATCATAATTTTATAACAAATAAAAAATTAACTATTTTTATGAAAAATTTTATTTAATTAATTCAAGTATGGAATAATCAGTTATTTGACCCACAAGAAATTTCAAGCATTCAATGTACGTGGTACAATAAATCAAGAAATTATACACTATAAAAACTTTTAGTAAACTAAAAGAATATTGAATTAAAAATAATATTATATTTTATTGAAAGTATATTCCCTAACTTTAATTGGGAATATAGCAATCCATAAAGAAAATACAAAACTAGGTAAAGAAGTGACTGGGTAAAGAACAATACCAAGCAAGGTCAATGCCTCCTTTTATAGGCCCTAGGGTACCAAAGACCAAATTTACATCAAAGTCTAAGACTACCGGCTGAATTTTGTCATCGCATTCAGACGTGTCTTTCCTACCGTTTAGACGTACCTTAAAATCTTGGCCTATTTGTCCATTGCGTTCGGACGCATGTTTTGAATCGTCCGAATGCACTTAACAATGACTTCTCTTTGATCTCTCTGGAATTTACGTCTGAACTCACTATACATCCCATTCGGATGCGTGTCTTTAACCCTTTCTTGAGTAGCCTTTGAAACTTCTTTTCTGCTCTTTAATACTCTAGATCCCTTCTCCTCGTGTGCTTTGTCATTCCAATCGTTAATTTCAACATATTTACCTACAAAATTAGATAAACACTTCAAAAAGAATATGATATCCAAACTTAATCAATTTAATACATTTAATGTCCAATGTAATTAGCCAACAATTAATATTAAAATCACACAATATTCATGGTCAATCACACCCTCCAACCTAGCTCTTGCTAGTCCCTAGTAAGACAAAAAAAACATACATCCACTTTTGTAGGACTTACGATTGCATTTGCAACAAGCCTTTAAATCTCTAGTTATCCCGTAATGAACGAGTATAGTCGCATGAAACTTTCCAAAGATGATACTCACAAACATCACCATCTCATCAAATATCCGAATAACATCCTTATATCATAAATTGCCATCAAAATATAAAAATTTTAAGTTGCAAGCCTTTAATTAGCACATACAAAGCAAAATTGGTGGTTATCTAAGGTTGGTGGTTATCTAAATTTATAAAAATTTGGTGGTTATTCACACAAGTCATGCAAAACAAAATTGGTGGTTATCTAAATTTTTAATAAGCACATGCAAAACAAAATTGAGATCATATAGGTCTTTATCTAAGATTGTAATGAGACTTTGGGATTAAGGTTTTGAAACAAAAAATATTCTAAAATTCAAAAGACTATTCCGAGAGAACATTTATATTACGCAACCTAACTTCTTTTTTTTCATATAACCTTTCACCTTTTACTCCCTAAAAACTCGACTCACAGTACTTGCTCATTTTTTTTTCTCCTCTTAACAAATGCTTGATATATTTTTTCCATCTATCTATTTATTCATAGGTAGACCTGTTATCCTTTTTTTTTATTTTTTTATTTAGCAAGTTGCCACATATAGGTATTTAAAAGTATGCAAAACTTTTCAATTATTGATCATCTTTTCTCAATCAACACTCTCCATTTACATAAGCAATAAAAGCTCAATCTCGGAATAACAAAGGGTAGTGAATATTATTTTTATCATTAACATAGTTATTATATGTGGTATAAGAAACGAAAATATTAATTTTCTTTCCAAAAGGCTCAAAAATGGCTATTAGGGTGCAAAATATTTAAAGAATATGACTAAGGGTCAAATAATATAAAAGATGGCCTAAAATTATATTTCAAGAATTCTCAGTAGCACACTCCCTATGCAATTAGTTCAAAGTTAAGCAATTATTCACATTACTAGTATCGACTAAAACAAAAGTAATGAGACTACTCAATGAGATTAGTTGAAAGAAATAATTATTTATTGAGTAAATATAAATAACCCTCCAAAGAAGATTGGATCAAAATTCACCAGAATTTTTATGCATCTCCACTAAATGATTCAAGTTCTAGAAGAAAAAATACCTAAAAAATTATAAACTTAGTAAAGTCTAAAGTGCAAAAATTATGATTTTTTATAAGAACGTGATATGTGATACAAAAATATAGAGTAAAGTTCTATATCATGCTTAAATAGTTGTAAATTTAAAACTAAGCGAATTATTCTCATATTGTGATGGCAATTTATGCATAAAACTGTTATTTAAATATTTAACAACAAACACACAAAATACTAAAAAGATAACTATTCATTAATACTAAAATTCAAAAACTACATAGTAACTCAACTGTGGTTTAATCAAGTCTTGGCTCAACTAACTACGACTCCTAAAGTTTAATGCCCCAACCTCCCGAGGACGTTATTGATATAAATATACTGGAATATAAATAACAGAGCGCTAATTATTCTAATAAAATTACAACTTTCAATAAAAAAATCTAAATACAAATACATTTCTTGATTTCACTATCACAAAATTATATCGGGATGTGCTCATCTTTAAATTCTCCAAATATCTTAACCCTATCTATTCTCCAAGATTAACCTGAAAAATGTTAAATAAAGTAGGAAAGTGTACAACATAACGAGGAATAATATGTTCAAAGACATTAAATACCAAATACATCAATTATCACAAAGTATCTCGATCAATAGATACAAATATCATATTCACATGCATCATGCGAGATCTGAATGCAGATCTTACACCTCACTAATAATCCCACCTCAACCCGAACCCATAGGTCTATTGGCTGGCGATCCATACTATTGTCTACCACAATCTCATCTCAATTCACGCAAAGCACGATCAATGAGATTAGTATATTCAACGATCAATGAGATCAGTATATTCAACCATATTCAACTTGAATTCCAAAAATAATGATATCACAAGATGAAATACAAATCAAAAGATAATCAAAAAAATAATATTTGCAAAGAGATTCAAGATAAGCATATTATATACAACTTCGTACCTCAAATCACCAAGGGATTCCAATAGATTTGATTCCCATCGTATAAAATTCATAACTATAATCACCATCTCATTTTGAACTCTAATTCTCATTTTTTTTTTTATTTTTTGTTTCTTTTTCTCTCTTTCTCTCCTTTTTCCCATTTCTTCCTTCTCTCTCTTTTTTTCCTCCTTTCTTTCTTTTTGTGTTTTCTCTAAAACAAACTAGGCTATTTATAGCCAAGTTTGGTAAGTCCTTGGCTGCATGGCCTAGCCACCTGCCACATGCCGCCATTTCCCTATTTTTTTTTCGTTCTTGTTCCACTTGTCACACACTTGTTTAGCCACACCTCCCCCTCCATGCACCACTTGTCACCACCCTACCATGCACCTAAACACACACACACACACACACACACACACACACACACACACATATATATATATATATATATATATATATATATATATATATTGCATATATTACCCATCTATCATAACATTTGAATACCATGTCATTTTCTAAAAATAACTCTTAATTAAATAAAATCATAATTAACGACCTAAATTGTCACGTCCCGAATTTTTTTCTTCTAAATAAAAACATAAATAAATACTCGGGTCTGATTAAGGAATAAAATCACACCAAACTTACAAAAACCTTTCTTGTATTATTATATTCAGCGTATGAGTATGTAATCCTCACAAAATCATTTCAAATATTCTTGATACAACATAAAGAGAAATAATAATAGCAGACTCTATTTATCATCCTTTCAGCCTATTCTCCAGTTCGACTTCATATATTTGAAAAATGTTAGATAGAGATGAGCTCACCAGCTTAGTTGGATAACATTTATCAATGACTACCAAGGTTTTAAAATAATGTATAATATAATTAAACCACGGATAAATGCAAGAATAAGGACAAAATAATGAATCAAATAAATAAATAAATTTTAACCCATATCGATCATATCAATCCGTCAATTTTTTGGTCAACGCATGAACTGCTTCTGAAGAAAACTTTAGGGGTGTAGGGAACCCAATGCCCTTCTTGCTTTTCTGGAAACACCATTATGTGGTGCCACACAAGCTACTACGGCAACCGATATTATTAACCAATGAACTCAATGACTACTAGGAATCCTATGAATCCTCGCAAAGATCACGCATCTACTAACCCTCTGCCCTCAATTATGTGCATTCATAATAATTTTATCAAAATCACAAAATAAAGTCATATCGTATTTAGACCCCCACAGCAAATCAAGCATTAAATATTAATAATAAAAAAAACTTTTATAAAATAATTAGGGTCTCGATATAAATAAAAATACAATATGTGTATGATAAAGATTTATTTATAAAACCCCAGTTTGACCCCATAATTATAACGAAATAATATTACATTATATAATTAAAAATAGATTTGATATGAAACCCCCAAATATACATGAAATGCAAGATAAAAGAAACCCTACCTCTGATTTGACCTCTACTTGATATCATGTACTGTGACAAAACAATCAAAATAATATTTTTAGAATAACAATAGGTAATAAGAGCTTAGTTAAGCTAAAATAATTTTTTGGAATAACTAACGAAAAAAATAATGATACTTAAATTTGATCTAAAAATATTTAATGAGGATCAACTTTAAGTAACTCGAATTTATAAAATTTACTAAATAATAACTAAAAATCTTACCCAAAATTTAGATTGCAACGACGAACTCTTAGGTTAACAAAATTTTTGACCCCTTTCCTTTCTCTCTCTCCCTTCCTTTCTTCCTTGGTGCGCTACCTGAAGGCCCAAAATGCAGGCTATTTATAGCCATGCTTGCTTGGTCCCAAGCATGTTATGGACACTTGTCAATGTAATCTCTCTCCTAATTTTTTTCCCTCTTACACGTTTTCAAATCTAAAAAAAATCTAGAATATGATTTTGTCCTTCACAACACACACACACACACACACATATGTATATAGATAGATAGATATTTATGTTCATTCATTATATGATTACGAAATTTGACCTAAACTATAGTCATTTGACTTGTTTTCGCGTGAAGAGTATATATTTGAGGTCCATTTGTTCTTAAAAAAAATAAATCTCAATTATATAGAATCATAATTAATGATCTAATTAGTGTGTCAACGATTAATTAATATACAGGTCATCACATAAATAATGTGTTTGTGATTAATTTTAATTTTGGTTGTCACAATCTATCCCCTTTAAAAAGAATTTCGTCCTTGAAATTCATACTCAATAAATAAATTGATTCCGCTATGCACTCTGACACCATTTTCAACGATTTACTATATAACCGAAAGTTTTGATACCAATTCCAACTTAAGCACTTGTGCAACGAAAAACTAGTTAACTTACGCCCTGTAATTATGCATATAAGATCTGAAGCTAATACTCTAATATTCCAAACTGTTATACCTGTAATGAAAGATGAAAGTTTCACATCCCACAATAGATATATAAGATTTGATACCTAAACTCTAATATCACTTTGTAACGCCCCAACCTCCCGATGACGTTATTTGATATAAATGCACCCGAATAAAAATAACAAAACACTAATTATTCCAATAAAATTATAATTTTCAATAAAAACTCCAAATATAAATACATCTCTTGATATCACTATCACAAGATTATATCGGGATGCGCTCATCTTTAAATTCTCCAAATATCTCAACCCGATCTATTCTCCAAGATCAACCTCAAAAATGTTATATAAAGTTGGAAAGTGTACAATATGACGAGGAATAATATGCTCAAAGACATTAAATACCGAATAAATCAAATATCACAAAGTACTTCAATCAACAGATTCAAATATCATATTCGCATATTACACGTTATACTAGATTTGAACATAGATCTAGCATCTTACCAATCACCTCACCTCAACCTGATCCCACGGGTCTTTTGGGTAGCAATGCATCGAACTATTGGCTGCCACGATCCTGTCTCTCATTCCATGCAAAACACGATCAATGAGATCAGCATATTCAATCGAAATTCCACAAATAATGATATCATAAGATGGAATACAAATTAAAGAATAATCAAAAAAATACTATTTGCAAAGAGATTCAAGAGGAGTATATTATATACAACCCCATACCTCAAATCACAAAGGGACACTGTATAAAATTCAGAACTATAATCACCATCTCATTTTGAACTCAAAGCCTCACTATTTTTTTTGTTTCTTTTTGTTTATTTTTTCCATTCTCTCTCTCTCTCTCTCTCTCTCTCTCTTCTTCCTTTATTTATTTTTGCGTTTTGCTCTACAATAGGTCAGGTTATTTATAACCAAGTTTGACAAGTCCTTGGCTGCATGGCCTAGCCACCTGCCACCATTTCCCTTTTTTTTCTTTCTTGTTCCATTTGTCACACATTTGTTTAGCCACACCTCCCCCTCCATGCACCACCTGTCACCACCCTACCATGCACCTAAACACCTATAACACACACACACACACACATATATATATCGCATATATTACCCATCTATCACAACATTCGAATATCATGACAATTTTGTTTTGATATAAAATATGACTAAGCCAAGGGAAGTACAAAGTGAACATGCTCAGCGGCAAAGTAAACAATCATATGGTTATGATGGGGGACAAAAAAATCATCCCTACACATGGTCTAGTTATAACAATAATGGGAAGAATAGATTAGGCAATGGATCTAAAGATAATAATAAGGTAAGGGATAATCGTGTTTGTTTTCAACGGGGGAAGACAGTGCAAACGAGAAACAGATGTCCACAATTACTACACGGCGATAAAAAGAATTAGCCACAATTTCAACAAGGTGAAGGATCACGACCACAAGTGGGACAATGAAAAACATCACAAAACCAACCTGGTGGAGATCAAGGGAATTTAAAGTATGGATGGGTGTATCAAATGACTGCGAATCGAGAAACTTAATGAGACAAGGTTGATACTCTATTCTCAAAATTTAAATTTAAAGTTAACATGCATTGCTAAGATATAATTGTGACTTAGAATAAATTTTAAGGATGAAATTTCTTTTAAGGTGGATAGACTGTAACGACTTAGTATTCGAGAATTACAAATCGGATCAAGATCTGGGTATGCGCGGTTAAGGGTTCGAATATCAGAGAGCAGGATTGTGGTTAGCGAATTATTAGAGGTGTGTGGGGGATATTTTAATGTTCATTGATATGTTTAAATAGGGTAGGAAATGGATCTTTGAGGAGAGAGGAAATTGGAGTGCGGATCCAATACGTTAGGTCAAACTTGAGCTTGAGAATCAGGGGTGCAAAATGAAGAATTCGGATATCAAATTGGATATCAATTTGAATTTTAAAAATTAGAGAAATATTTTTCTAAGGCATGTTTATATATATATATATATTTATATTAAAATTGAATTTTAGTTAATTACAAAACTGCCATTGCATGGCAGCCGCTTCCAAGTTACTTGTTGTCCAGCTTGGGGCTTCTCCACCTCTTCCCATCCATCTAGAAGGTTGAGGAGGTGTTGAAGACCTCTGCTGAAGGCTTGGATGAGCTAGAACTGCCAAAAAGAGAGAAAGAGAGAAGAGAACATGTTTTACTTACTTTCTAGACTATAGGGTGTAAGGATTCCATTTATGATGCTTAGAACATGATTTAATTACTGTTTCACATGACCAAACAACAACAAAACTTGAAAAGCCAATTGTGTTCTATAAAGGAGAACCAGCCTTCAACTTTTCTAATGAGGAGGTCAAAGAGTCTTGTCAAACTCTTCAATATGCATTGATTGAAAAATGCTCATATGGTAGGCCTTCCTTGTGGGTTATTAAGGAGGTTATCAGATTTAAATGGAGCTTAAAAGGTGATTTTGAACTAGGTTCTATTGATCAAAGACATATTCCCCTAAGGTTTCAATTGCAAGAAGATTACGTAAAAGCTTGGTTGGAAGATGCTATATTGAGTGAGGATTACCTTTTTAGATTTTTTAAGTGGTTTTTTGGATTTGTACTAGTATTGAACCAGCAGTAGTTCCTATTTGGATCTCATTGCCTAGTCTTCCTTTGAATTTTTTCACGAAGACCTTTTGGGAATTGCTGGTGAAACCAATTGGAAAAGTGCTAGGTTATGATCAAGCAACACTCTCTTTATCAGGGCCAGGGGTGGCAAGAGTTTGTGTAGAGGTAAATCTCCTACTAAACAATCCATCTAGAATCTGGATTGACATGGGAGATGAAGGTACAAGGTGGCAGAGGATAATTTATGAGAGGAATAAGAAACTCTTTAAATCATGCAGGAAGCAAGGCCATGGGAAGATGAATGCATGAAAAGGAAAGTATCTTTGATACCAAGGATTGAGGAAGGCAATAATCAACAAGTTTTGAAAACTTTGACAAAGAAGGCTACGACACAGAAAAGTAAGGGGAAGCAAATCTAGCAGAATCCAATTCTTGGAAAATCTAATAAGGAAAGTCATGGGCAAAAGCAATTGGGCCCACAATCTACGTAAGTAATTTTGACTCAGCAAAACAGAAGTGTATGGAAACAACAAAACAAACATGGTATGCTAGATGATCAAAATAAGGTTAGTACAGGAAACTCAGAAAAACCAGTCCATCCTCCTACTAACGAATTAGAGGATGTTCGAGTGCTGGAAAGAGGGAATCATTCTGGCAAAGATACTAGGGGTGGAATTCACTTAAACTGTGAGGATGCAGAGTTTAATGAGTAGCAGATAACAATTGATAATCCAGTTCATAATCCTCAGTCAGTGAACTTGGTTAATGACTCAGTAAATTTGATCAATGAGGCAGTAGATATTTCCAGTACAAGTGATGATCAAAACATGGGGAAAAATAATGAGAAGGCAACCGCAGAAGGGACATGTATTCTGTACGAATAGAATCATTTTGACTCTAATTCTACTTTTTTGGTGGATCACCTATATGTCTGCTTAAAAAATACTGGTGTCTCCTTGGATGATGAAATAAGACTTAGATGTGCAAAGGAGCCTCCAGATAAAGGTTTTAAATTAGATGATGATCTTTCAGTAAGTCTAGAATGTGTCAAATCTGATTCTCACAGTTTAGATGCAGAAGATAGTTCAGGTATGGTAACTAGATCTAAGTCTAGCAAGCTTCATTCCATTCAACATTTTAATGATTAATTTTATTTCTTGGAATGTGAGAAGGGCTAATTAGGAAGCTTCAAGGATGAGGCTGAAAAAACTAGTTAAAATGCATGATATTTGTTTAGTCTCTTTGCTAGAACCAAAACTGAAGTCATCCAAATTACCGAATCTCTGTAGAAGTTTGGGTTTTTCCTCTTTCTTGGCTAATCGCCTAGTTGAGAATTATAGTTGGATTATTTGGGATCACAGATTGAAGGTGAAAGTTATAGCTGTACATGAGCAGGCTTTAACAGTTGAAGCTACATTTATAGGATCTTTGTCTTTTCTAGCTTCTTTTATCTCTGAAAAGTGTGACCATATACTGAAACGGCCACTAGGTTTCACTTGGCGTTCTGATGCACCTTGAATGTTAGTAGGAGATTTTAATACAATTGTTTCTTCTTTAGAGAGGAAAGGAGGATCTGCACCCAGTCTTTCTGTTATGAGTGAATGTGTTACCTTTATCAATTCTATTGGTTTAAAGGACTCTGGTTTTTTTGGTAATACCTACACATGGCGTAATAATCATCAAGGTAGAAGTAGAATGTGGCAAAGGCTTGATAGAGCATTAGTAAATGTTAAATGGGATGAAAGGTTTGCTAGTACAGAGATAGAGCATGTTGGGAAAGGGCAATCTGACCATTGCCCTTTGCGTTGTAAAATTTAAGACTTAGCTGGCCCAAGAAGGCTTTCTTACTTCAAGTTTCAGAATATGTGGACTAAGCACCCTTGTTTCTCGTAGTTAGTTGAATGTAACTGGTCAGGTAGCTACTCATCCAATCCCATTGAAAATGTTTTTCTGAAACTTAAGTATTTGAAGTTCCATTTAAAGCAGTGGAACAAAGTAAGTTTTTGGAAATGTGTTTGAATTAGAAACAAAGAGAAATAGTTATTGTCTGCTGAACTTGAGATTGAAAGAGATGATGCAGACCCTAATACACAAGCCTTGTTGAAAGCAAAAAAAAAAGTTGGAAGATGCATTACAGATGGAGGAAACTTACTGGAGGCAGAAAGCTAATATGAAGTGGACTATTAATGGTGAAAGAAATACAAAGCTTTATCATGCCATGGCCAAAGGGAAAGCAGTTAGAAACAGAATCAGAAGAACAATGAAAGCAGAGGGAATATGGTTGCAAAGTAAACAAAACATTGCTGAATGTGCTGAAATTTTTTTCTCTAATCTATTTAACTCTGAGCCTTACTCTTTGCATGAGGAACTATTTCAAGTCATTCCTAAGCTTGTTACAAAAGAAGATAATCTCATGCTTACTTCCCTTACATCCTTGGAGGAGTTGAAAAGAGGGAGTGGTGCCCAGATTTGTGAATACCACTTTATTATCTCTCATCCCCTAAAAGGAAAATCCTACTACCTTTTCTGATTTTAGGCCTATAAACCTTTGCATTTTTTTGTATAAATTCTTTACTAAATTGCTTACTACAAGGCTTGGTATCATGCTTCCTCAACCGATTTCAACTGAACAAAATGAGTTTGTTAAAGGGAGAAGCATAGGGGATAGTATTGCGCTTGCCTAGCTAATGGTAAGTGAGTTGGATAGGAAAGTTGAGGTAGGAAATATCATTTTAAAGATAAACATGATGAAAGCTTTTGACATAATGGAATGGGATTTTATCAAGCATACCCTACACAATTTTGGGTTTTCTGAAGCATTTGTGACCATTTTTACCAATTCTCTTAACAATCAAAATATTACTTTGTCTATTAATGGAGTTAGGCATGGCTTCTTTCCCAGATCTAGGGGTTTGAGACAAGGTGACCCCTTGTCTCCTGCTTTGTTTATTCTTGTTGAAGAAATATTGAGTAGGGGACTCAGGCACAGCTTTGAGTAGGGCTTAGTTCAAGCACTTCACACAGGGAAAGGGTCTACCATTCTTAGTCATCTGTTATTTGCTGATGACACATTGATCTTCTTGAGAGGTACTAAAAGGTCTATGTGTAATTTGTTGAAGTTTGTGGAGAGATATGAGAAGTCTTCTGGTCAGAAACTGAATAGGCAAAAGAGCTCAATGTACTGCTCATCAAAAATTTCAATTGCAAGGAGGCATATGTTATCTCATTCTGCTTAAATCCCTATTAAGTCCATTCCTTTTACCTATTTAGGCTGCCCAATCATAAAAAGGAGAGTAAGGCTAAATTACTTTGAGGATTTATTAAGTAAGTTTTAGTCTAGATTAGAGGGCTGGTATGCTAAACTTCTCTTTAATATGTGTAAGGTTGTCCTTATCAAATCAGTACTGAACTCAATTCTAGTCCATTTGCTTGCAACTCTGAATCTCCCATAGGGGAATAGCAAAGATGAATTCTACTATGTCTTCTTTCCTTTGGTCAAATAAGCTTGGGGTTAAAAAGAGACATTTATGCTCTTGGACTGATATCACTTTGCCATATGAGGAGGGTGGGTTAGGAATTCGTAAATTTGAAGATGTACAAGCCTCCTTTAGATTGAAGCAAGTCTGGTTCTTGTTGCAGAACTCAAGTCTGTGGTCTAATTATTTTTCAGCTAAGTACTTCAAGAGACATCATTTATTAAGAAGCAATGGACAAGTTCATTCTCTGTTTTTAAAAATCTTGGCTCCATTTTTTGATATGGTGGTAGCAAATTCAAAGCGCATAATAGGTACTGGTTCCACAGTGGACTTTTGGAGTGATAACTGGCTGGGCACAAGTCCTTTACTACTCAGGAACTCAGTATCTCCAACAACTTTTCCAATTGTGGCTGAGATGCTAGTACATGGCCAATGGCAATTGGATGGAATTTCTTATATTCTAGCTGTTCCCTTATTGGAGGAGGTTCAAGCTGCTGATATTTCTTTATCTACTCAAGCTGGCAAGTCAATTTGGCAGCCTACTTCTATGGGGGATTTCTCGATCAAGGCAGCTTGGGAGCTTATCAGAACAGAAGGAGTGTCTATCAGTACTGCTTTAAAATTTGGAAGCAGTGTTCTCCACCAAGTGCTCAAATATTTGAGTGGTGTGCTCAAATAAGTCTTTAGGGATCGAAAAGCCTCCTTGCACTAGTCATTTCATTGGAAAGCAACTTGAAGGTCCGACACTTGTCGCTTGCTCGAGATATAAATCTATTCAGGGTGATTATTTTTTCCTAAGGCATTGAACTTCCTTTTTGCAGGAGGATGACTTCATTTCAAGAAAGGCTTTGATTTTCTCGGGGTTAGCTTTAATTCTCTTTTGCTTTACAATGAACCCTAGAAAATTCTCAATAGATATCCCAAAGGAGTATTTGGCGATGTTCAGCTTCATTCCATACTTCTTAAGGATCTAAAAAGACTCCTCAAGATGCTAGATATGAAGATCGACCTTAAGTGACTTCACAAGCATGTCATCAATATAAACTACCATAGTTGTGATGACCTAGTTTAGGACTGCAAATATCTTATTAACCAGCCTCTGGTAGGTGGCCCTCATATTCTTCAAACCAAAAGGTATGATCATAGTTATCGGAACCAAACCGGACATCAAACCGGCTAAGGAACCGGGTCAATAGTTTAGTGGTTCAACCAATGGATCAACTAGTTGTACCGATCAAATAATAAAAAAATAAATAAATTATAAAATATAATAATTTAGCTAAAAAAATATAAAACATGTGCCTAATACATATAATTTACCATAAATTAATTAAATATAAAAAAAATACCTGTGTTAAAAATGAAAAATGCTGTTAAGAAAATTTTGTTCTTAACATCGGTCGACAAGAATACCCAAAAAAAAAACATCAATTAAATTAAACAAGTAACAACAGCGGCTATTTTAGTCATTTCCTCACACCCGCTCCGACTCAAACGAGTCGCACCACACACTCGGGTAGGTCCAGTCCCACTCTAGTTTCTTGAAGGTTAACTTTGAAAACCCTTCAATGGAAGAACCTTCAACTCAGCCAGGAAAGCGAGGAAGGCCAAAGGGATCAACGAAAAGCAAAGGGGAGAGAGAAATTGAAACAAAGATGAAAGACAGAGGTGGTGGCGGTGTCGATAGGAAGATCACCGTCGACGAAAAGTACACGCAGTGGAAGTCTTTAGTTCATGTTCTTTATGATTGGTTCTCTAATCACAACCTTGTTTGGCCTTCTCTCTCTTGCCGGTACGATTTTCACCTACTCTTTATACATCTGTTGATGTGCGTGTCTATGTAAATGTGTCTTTGTTTGGGGGGGGTTTTGAAGCTATTTTGCTACTTCAAAATTTGGGAATTTTTATGAAAAAGGCAGTAGAACCGGCACGTTTGACTAAACCGTTCGATTCATGGTTTTTGTCAAAAATCGGCCGATTTGACGACTTTATTTCGGTTTAACTCCTTAAGCGAGTCAATTTAATAACCGAACCGGCTGAGGTTCCGATTCACGGTCTAACTAACAAGTCTAGTCAGGTGCTGATAACATTGGGTGTGACCTAATAAAAGTATGTCCTCTATTTGGTTATGAAGGAAGTCTACTCTAGGTTGGCCGAGTCCATTCTGATTTGGTTTTAACCTGAAAAAGGCATCCATAAAACTAGCCTAAGGTGGCATCGACAATGAGATCTATACCTGAGAAAGAAAAACTAACTTTTGGACAAGATCAATTTAGATCAATGAAGTCAATGCCGAGACACCACTTTTCATTGGTGTTTTTTTTATCAAGTCAACCTTTGCCAGCCAGTTCGGGTAATCAACATCTCTAATTGCTTTGGCATGGATAAGCTTGGTTACCTCCTCGTTTATGGCTTTCTACCTTTCTAGGGCAAAGCTCATTCTCTTATGCTTTATAGGTCAGCAATCGAGGTCAGCATTTTGTTTATGAACAATTACCTTGGAGTCTATTGATGCACAGTTAAAATTAACATCTTACTATATTTTTATAAGATTAATTATGCTTTGGTGGAATTTAAATGATAATATTTCAAGGGAAAAGTTGTACAAAGGCCTAAAGTCAACAATATCAAACTTTCAAGTAACACACATGTGTTCTAGAAGAGAATGGAAGAAAGAGGGAACAAAGCACCCACGTTCAAACGTCAAACCACATTCAAATGCCATCTTGAAATAATTGAGGACCTCCAAAAGATTGCTAGAGTGATGACACGAGGTTTGTTGCAGTTAGATACTGTGGAGGAAAAAAGCTACATGAGTATCACGTTTGAATGCCAACAGCGTTCGAACACTCATCAAAGAAGAAATGCTTCCACGTTCGAACGATGTTGGCGTTTGAACATAAACCCTAGACAGGTTGCAGGAAGATTAGAATTTCATATGGATTTTGTGGCATTGACTTGGACTTTAAACACTTAGGTTTGTTCTTTAATCCCCCCCCTTTATTGTCTATAAATACCTTCCCTTGGAACTTATTAAAGATGATCTCTTGGGAAATAGAAAAACTCTCCAAAAGTAACTAGATTTCTTCTATTTCATTATTTGTTTCATTAGCTTCCATTGTAAAAGTTTTTTTCTTTACTTAGAGGAGTGAACCTCTCTCACCTTTCTAGCTCTTTTGAAGCCTTGAAAGATGGGTAGTGTTTCACTCATTCTTTGTCGAAGATAGGCTTATTGTATAGTGTACATTATCTTATAATTTCTCTATTTTGAGGGATGAGGATCACTCACTTTTTTAGCTTTTTTAAAGTCATGAAGAGTAAATAGTTTCTCATTCACTCTTTAATAAGAGGTGATGAACATATATAAATCATTCAGAAGTTATATTTTTGCATTTCATTTATGCTTCACGTTTTATCTTTTGATTGCTTATTGAATTATTGAATGCATCTAGCAAAATTGAGGTACTTTGTACAACCATGAGTCTCTCTTAAGACAAGTTAACTCCTTACATAGGAGAATTCATTGGTTCTTTGCAAGTACTCAAGATAGGTCTGCATGACAACTTTTCAATCCTCATTATTATTGTGCTCTAACTAAGAATGGAATAATATAACAGTTGTTGAATGATTTGTAGAATTACTTACTTGTTTGTAGACGGGTTGAGTCCCGGCACTGACAATTCTTGTAAATCTCTACAAAGACATCGGAGTCATGCTCTAAATTTTCACAATCCAGCTTTATTCTCCAATTAACTTGTTATTGACATAGCGGTTAATTAAGCTGTCAAGCACAAATATAAAAACCTAATGATTGTCTACATGTCCAGATCCTCGAGCTAAAGGGTGACTCTTTCATTTGAGAGAATCTTATATTTTGTCCAGAAAACTCTATAATCATGATAACTTCACATCTCAAGGGTTCCAATCAATTTAGTCTCTGTCACTAATTACTTCAAAACACCAACAGTAGTTTCCTGTGGATTCGATTTCAAACATAACCAAATTATGAGTACAACTTGACCGCCTACACTTGGATGTACACATTTCGGATCAAGTCAGCTATCCCTTACATGTCTTCCTACTTCTAAGCGAAGACATCTGAGCTACACCTTAAGAAGGCAATGAGTTTATCTTTGATCTTGGCCACCAGCCTAGAGCCAACAATGACCACGTGTTCAAGATCATCATCTATCTGAATTGGCTCTAGTATTTTTGAAGGTGTGGGCCTTGTATTCACCTCGTCTCTCATATCCAATTATTCTGCCTAAATTGTGTCTACTACCTTTTGCTTCATGGAATTCATATAACACTATCTAGCCATTATTTGGTCTCTTCTGACCACACCAACCCCATTCTCAATGGAAAATTTTATCACCAAATAGTAGGTAGAGGGAATGACTTTGAAAGCATTGAAAAAAGGTCTTCCTAGTATCACGTTGTAGGCCAAGGGGGCCTCAACAACAAGAAATTTCTCAGCAGTGATGGCATGGCAAGGAGGTTTGCCAAGATTTAAGATAAGTTAAACAGAGCCAAGTGGGTACACATTTTCTCTAGAGAATCCCACCAAGTGAGATTTAATGAGTTGGAGTTGTTCTCTACCTATGCTGAGCAGATTGAAGGCATTTGAGAAGATGATGTTGGCTAAGTTGTCATTGTTAACAAGAACTTGATAGATATTCTTATTGGTTATGGTGGCTTTCACAACCAAAGGTTCGTCAAGGGGGAACTGGCATCCCTCTAGGTCAACATCCAAAAAGGTTATCTCCTTGTTAAGGCGAGGAGCTTTTTTGTACAACATATACCTCAGGGAAGTCCTTAGAACAAGTTTTCGCACATGAGCATTCCTGGATGAGTTGGACTCCCGTCCCTCGGCAAATCCTCTAGAGATGACCCTGATTTTTTTGATTGGTTGTTGATGTTGATGATGCTTGGCCTGGGGTGGATCTTGGCAATTTTGAGTTCAGTCTCCTTCTTTGCAAGCTACGGATCGCATGAAGGTGTCCTCTCTGGATGAGGAACTTAATCTCCCGTTTGAGTCGAATACATTCATCGGTATCGTGTTCGTGGTCTTTATGGAAATTATAGTATTTATTGTGGTCCCTCTTGCAAGGATTTGACCTCATTTTCAAAGGTCACTTGACAAATTTATCGTATTGTACTTGATACAACACCTGCACTACTAAAGTATTTGGGGGTTTATATTGCTCTGGTGTGAACCTCTACTGTAAGTGCGGCTTCAGGGGTCCAATCGATCTTGTATGTTTTATTTTCTCTTAGAGATGAATCTCAATTCTTCTTGGGACTTGTCTCCATGCTGATCTGACACAGTTGAAGAGTTATGCGTAGGACATAGGAACTCCTCTCCATTAATGTAACTCTCGATTCAGCCAACACATTAGTTATGTTGGCATCAAGATTTTTGAAAATTGAGAAGATAAACTCTAAGGGTTGTAGCCCAACAATGAAGGATGTCAAAGCCACTTTGTCATCCACCTGAAGGGATCCTCGGTTAAATTGCTGGACATATTTCCTAAGTGACTCATCTAGCTTTTGCTTGATGTAAGGAGATAGAAGGTCAGTTTGGGGTGAGTCCTTGCTCCGATGAAGTGTAATATGAACTACATGTGCAGTTCCCTGAAAGATGAGATTGAGGATGGTGGCAGCTTGTTAAACAAGGTCAATGCATAGCCCTTGAGGATTAATTGTTCCTCTATTTTCTCCTCCATCGTGGAATGAGCTTATTTAAGTAAACCGAACTCGTTTTACAGTTTCCAAGCTGGTTCCAGCCTTAGTTGACCTGGATCTTTGTGAATTAGGTCAACCAATCTGATAGCAACTCACTTGTTGCCCCGTAGACTTGTTTATTAAATACACTTGCTGTTGGTTTTATCAATATCTATTGACATTTAATCACACCCAAATCGACAAGAGAGATAAGTCGTATAGAAGTAAATTCCTCTTAGGTGATTGGCCTTTTTCCACACTTTTCTCGGTGTGACAAACGACAAAATTATTATAACAGGCCTGTTTCCTAAGGAAGCCGTAATTAGTCAACGCAAATTCATTTTCATGCATGGATTATGTACACGTATCGACCATCTTTTACCTAACCAGTTTTGACTAGTAATGCTTTGAAAATTCATTACAGTTTATATGACCCCTCTCTCTCTCTCACCCACATGGTTAAATCACCATATTTAAAAGGTGGGCCGGCAGTGTTTAGAGAGAAAAAATAATATATTCACGACTCATCGCTAACAATCAGAAAAAAAAAAAAAAAATGTTGCAGCAAACATTAAAAAATACATATGTTGAGGATAAGCGAGGGTCCGTTATTGGAGAGATGTTAAAGCCTTCTACTCCTCAATTTAATAGCTATAGTATTTCCTTTACATGAATAAAACCACTGGCGGAACGAAGTGAGCGCCACGGTGGCCACATACCCACCCTCATATTTTTTAAATTATCAATGTTATATAGATTTTAAATATTTCTTGAGTAGTTCTAGTTATGTCTAATCTATTTTTTTTAATATCAATTATGATTAACTAATAAGTAAAGCCACTAATAATTTTCGGCTATAATTCGGACACATTATAGTTACATTTAGACAAATTCAACACATATTGGAGTCATTTTGTTATGTTTAAAAAGATTATGGGGTTATTTTGTTATTAAATAAAAATTATTGTGATTACATAAAGAAACCAGGGTCACAACTTGAATTAACAAAATCAGCTATAAAGGTCCCATTTGATCAAATTGATAATAAATGAATGAGTGATAGTATAATTGATTAGATAGAGAAAGAAAATTTTGAAAATTTAAAATACATTTTTTTTGAAATATGAAAATTAAGAGAGATCAATTTTAAATGATTGTATTAAATTTTAGTTTTTGTAAAGGGTTATAATTATTTTTTTAAAATTTTTTTTTATTTATATACACTATGTATATTGTTTTGTTTGGTCTTCTACGTTTATATAATTCTCAAGTATCAAATAAAAGTAATAAATATAAATTTATTGAATTAGTTTTAGAGATTAGCAAAAAAAATTTTAAACTTATTAAAGTTTCCACCTTATAATATTTTTTAGCGTCGCCCGAGAATACAACAAAATTCAAAAATGTGTTATTAGTATATGCTTACAAACTTTGCCTTGTGATTTAATCTCATAAAAAGTTTCTTAAATATTAAATAGGTGAATGAGAGTACGATTCAAATCTTCTGGTTTTTTACATCTCCTTGTTCAATTAATTTTTATCATTTATCATTAAAAATCTTTANGCGAGGGTCCGTTATTGGAGAGATGTTAAAGCCTTCTACTCCTCAATTTAATAGCTATAGTATTTCCTTTACATGAATAAAACCACTGGCGGAACGAAGTGAGCGCCACGGTGGCCACATACCCACCCTCATATTTTTTAAATTATCAATGTTATATAGATTTTAAATATTTCTTGAGTAGTTCTAGTTATGTCTAATCTATTTTTTTTAATATCAATTATGATTAACTAATAAGTAAAGCCACTAATAATTTTCGGCTATAATTCGGACACATTATAGTTACATTTAGACAAATTCAACACATATTGGAGTCATTTTGTTATGTTTAAAAAGATTATGGGGTTATTTTGTTATTAAATAAAAATTATTGTGATTACATAAAGAAACCAGGGTCACAACTTGAATTAACAAAATCAGCTATAAAGGTCCCATTTGATCAAATTGATAATAAATGAATGAGTGATAGTATAATTGATTAGATAGAGAAAGAAAATTTTGAAAATTTAAAATACATTTTTTTTGAAATATGAAAATTAAGAGAGATCAATTTTAAATGATTGTATTAAATTTTAGTTTTTGTAAAGGGTTATAATTATTTTTTTAAAATTTTTTTTTATTTATATACACTATGTATATTGTTTTGTTTGGTCTTCTACGTTTATATAATTCTCAAGTATCAAATAAAAGTAATAAATATAAATTTATTGAATTAGTTTTAGAGATTAGCAAAAAAAATTTTAAACTTATTAAAGTTTCCACCTTATAATATTTTTTAGCGTCGCCCGAGAATACAACAAAATTCAAAAATGTGTTATTAGTATATGCTTACAAACTTTGCCTTGTGATTTAATCTCATAAAAAGTTTCTTAAATATTAAATAGGTGAATGAGAGTACGATTCAAATCTTCTGGTTTTTTACATCTCCTTGTTCAATTAATTTTTATCATTTATCATTAAAAATCTTTAGTTTTATTCAATGGGCTTGTTTGAAGTTCGCTGAAACTTCAACTTTTGGAGCATTAAGAGAAAAAGAAGTCTGGTTTGTTCGGATTCGAACTAATTGGACGACTTTTTCACAAATTTATTGTGCAAAAATAGATTTTATCAGCACAAAGAAAAAATTGAAAAAATTGTCTTATTCAAGGAAAAGTCGACTTTTTCAAGAACACTCAAAATATCTTCAATATTTTTTTTAATTCTAATTTTTTTATTTCATTTTTCAAACATTTATTTTGAATCCAAAAAGTCAACTCTAAGCGAACACAAAATGAAACCCAATAATTTAACAAAGAAATAAAGAATTGACTAAAATTAATAAATTTTAAATTAATGAGGAGCCAAATTCATGGGAACATCATATAATCCACGATTAGACTATTATTTGCCTTCTTTGACATTCCAACATTTCAGAATTAAAATTGGTAACTGAAAAAGACAAGTAATGTTACATGAATTTAATAATTAAATTTAATAATTAAAATTATAAATTTTATTGTAAATACTAATATTTATTAAGATTTATTATCTATTTAATAATTAAAATTATTAAATTTAATTTTTAAATTTAATAATTTTTAAATTCATCTTACGTTACTCGAAGAAGAATGGTGACACTTGAGCGGCCATCTGATTTTCCTAGGAAGAGAGTTATGACAGTGACAGTGATGTACAAGAGGACAAAGTCAGTGCAAAGAAACGTGTTTGGTTACTTACCGTGGAAGCTGCGATTAGTCAACACAAAACCACTTTATGCAAGGATTATTCATATGGGTTCACCAACTTTTAGACGAACCCTTCGTGCACGTAATGCATCTTTACTCTTTCCAGGTTTTTACCATAATATTTTTTTCTTTTTTGGAGTCTATGCACGAGATTTTTTTATCTGAAAAGTTTAAAGAGAGGACACTATTATTCTTCTTGTATGACAATATTATCACACCAACGCTACACCAAGATTATTTTCTAGGCCTTTATGATCAAAAGGGATTTCAAAAAATGATTTGACTTTAGATGTGAATTGATTCATTTGTAAAAATAAAAAAATAAAAAAATAAGGAGATTTTATATGTGTTACATTCTTAATAGTTGAAAAATATGATATAAATTTTTTATAACATCGAAGTTAGAACCCATTGATAGAAATTAGACGAAAAGAAAAAAAATAAGAGATGGGCCTCACAACTTTAAAGTTAGCTCAAATTTATAACACAATATTGACATAAAATTAATAAGTTTTGAGTAGTTTAATACGATTTTATTTAAATATGACACAAATATAATAAATTAGAGGTAATTTATGTCTGAAGGTACGGTGCAATGCGAATAATTCTGAGAGAGATGTTAGTGGTCGTTATATGAGTTTATTTAAGATCGTTGAATTAACTTATTGAAATCAATTCTATTTCATATTATAGATATTGAATATAACTTAAACTTGATTATATATAGATTTAAAAACATACAATTTAAAAATAGGAAGGGAAAATTTCAGCCACATCCTTCTAGTTTATCATATTTTCAAGAACACCTTCTTTATTTGTTGAATTTTTAATGACACTTCCTGATTGAAAAATGTTAATTAGAATTCAATTTTACTAAATTACCCCGTGATATATTTTCGAAAAAATTTTATCCACACCACTTTTAGATAGGTATATTTTCAATAAAACCTCCTTTATTTTAAAATTTTTTTACTTATTAAAATTTGGGTCAATTAAAATTTATTTTTTATATATTAAAATTTAAGTCAATTAAAATTTATATTTTTTTACGTATTAAAATTTGAGCCTATTAAATTTCTATTCGAGGCTTAAATTAAATTTTAATCAACTCGCATTAAATTTAAATTTGCCCAATTTTTTATATATAAAAGAATATAAATTTTAAGTGACTCAAATTTTAATGCGTAAAAAATACATTTTAATCAACTTGAATATGATTTTAATAAATAGAAAAAATATAAATTTTAATCGGGGCTAAAAACTCAAGTAGAGCTCAAATTGATTCGAATTTTAATACGTAAAAAAAGACTTTTAATCGACTCAAATTTTAATATATAAAAAAAATAAAATTTAATCAGCCCGAATCGAATTTAATAGACTCAAATTTTAATATGTAGAAAAAAGAATTTTAATCAACTCGAATTTTAATATATAAAAAAATAAATTTTAATTGACTAAAATTTGAATCAAATTTTATTTAGAAAGGTTGTTTAGGGTTTATAGAGGGGTAATTTTAGTATTTTAGATAATTTATTTTTGTTATAAATGTTGATTTTATGACAAATGGTGTCAATAATTTTTAAATTTTTAAATATACATTAAATGGAGTGTTAAAATGTTTTTGCAAGTAGAAGAAATGTGACCGAAATGTTTCAAAAAAAAGGAATGAAAAAACGAATGTTGACCATCAGGCGAAAGACAACAAAGGACACCCGATTGGCAGAAGACTTTACGAGGAGGACCGGAGCCTAGAGAGAGAACGCACTGTGGAATTCGAATTATCTTTCGCGCACACGCATATACAGACACGTATTACTACCTAATTCTAATATCTAACTGTACATGGGCATGGAGACCATAAATTAACTCTTGGTCCGGTACAATTGACGCTCCATCCATGGGATTTCTATCCACTTTCTGCAGTTGCTTTGAGAAGAGAGTAAGAGGCGGTGGAGACGCCGTCGGCGGTGGCGGAGATGAAGATGAGGACGGCGCTGACTCTTTGTTTTTCGGGCTTCAGACTCTGCAAATTGCTACCAACTTCTTCTCCGAGTCGAACCAGCTCGGTCACGGAGGCTTTGGCCCTGTGTACAAGGTACGCCTACAAAATTCAGTGTCAGATCATGGTTATATTCGGAATATTCTAGTTCGGACAATTTCATTTCTTTAGTCCGGTTTTTCGCGTTTTCTGGAGATGATTGATTATCTGAGGACGTTGGATAACGTTTTCATTTTTATATATTTAAAAAAAAAATTAAATTAAATTTGTATTTATTTATGATAAAAATTAAAAATATTAAACATGTTCGTAGTTATTTATATCTAAAAAATTATGATAATAAAAATAAAAAAAATTATTTGGTATTAAACCAAAAATTCAACATCCAAACCTCACCGTCCAGCCCCACAGACCACCCAATCCCACCACCGAAACCCACCCCCAACCCCACCACCGAAACCCACAACCCACAACCCACCCCACCACGGAAACCCACCACCACAACCACGGAAACCCACCCCTAGGAGATGATTGGCCATAAATAGTTGTTTTTTAGACCTAAGGAGATGATTGAGATTCATTTTTTAGCATGCTATTGAAATATAAATTTTAAGCACTATAGTTTTGATCAGGGGCAGAGCCAGAATTAGAGTTTAGAGGCGGCAAACATGAATGAGAAAATACCAGCTAATACAAAGAGTCGAGTGTAATTATGAAAAATACGGTAAGATTCATGATTAATTCTTGTATGGGTCATATGCCCAGTTCAGTAATAAATTAAAGTGAAGCACAAAGTTTTTTTTAATATCAAGAATCATCTATAATTAATTGTATTGTAATTTTCTTAAGAACTTCCTTTCAATGAATACAAATAGTTGTGATTTTTATCATTACTCATATTGTTACAACCTTGAGATCATGCTCCATCCTTTTGAAAAATTAATTTTTTGAATAACAAAAAACACAACTTTAGGGAAGGGAATTTTGTTGTTCGCTTCTAAACCTTGTTAATGTATCGGGTGCTACTTTTCAAATTTTTTTTTTTATAAAATAGGTGCAATGTATTAAATAAAAAAGATTTATTATTTGTGATCAATATACATGAGTCATTGCATTTCATATTTTTTCTGTGCAATCAAAAAATATATTTTTTTTAAATTTGATTAGGGGCCAATACTAAGCCAAAGTTACTAAAAAGAAACAAAGAATGGGGTCATTGCACAAATATATAAAAATCAAAGGGGGCAGTGTGTTCAGTTGAGAAAACTATGGGTATTTAAAGAATATATATTCAGTAATTTTTGAAAGTTGGAGAGGAGGGGGGGGGGGGGGACAAGTGCCCCCCACTGGCTTCAACGTGGCTTCGCCCTTGGTTTTGATAAGGGACGGAGCCTGAATTTTTTTCTTAGAGGGCAAAGTAGTGACAAAACTAAAATGTTTTTTTTTTTTCAATTGAGAGTCATTCATTGAGTTATCATTGATATCAAATTTTAGTTGTGTGCAATTTATCACGACCGATTTTTAATGATATGCTGTAATATTATTGTTTTCAATTAATAGAGAAATTTAAGTCAAACTTCTTATATGAGTTAACTTGATGTGGAACACTGTTAAATAATTTCATCAAACAATCAATTCATAATCATTCGAGGATAAGTAAAGGTTTCTTCAACGGGTCAACTTTATGTCTCAGTTCAAGTATTGTCCCAAGTGCCGATGAAAGTGCCAATACATATTTTACAAGGATTTGAATCCTATATATGTAGGTTTGGGTAAATGATATTTTTCCCCCCACATTAATGCATAATTAGAGGTGGAGCCAGAAATTTACTTCTAGTTGGGCACACCGTTAATTTTTTCCCTATGGATAAAAATAAAATAATATATTACATTTACTATTTTATATTCAACAATAAAAACATCATTAGTCACAAAAGACCAAAAATTAATACTACACAGACAAAGAAGAAAAAAGCCAAGTGCAATCCTTTTAAAAAGTCAAAGGGGGCAATGTGTTCAATAATTTTTGAAAGTTGAGGGGGGGGGGGGGGGGGG
>CAUOFW020004946.1:755630-885206 GCA_963454935.2 Ilex paraguariensis
GGGGGGGGGGGGGGGGGGGGAGTACCCCCATGGGCTTCAATGTGGCTTCACCCTTAGTTTTTGATGAGGGATGGAGCCATAATTTTTTTCTTAGACAACAAAGTAGTGACATAACTAAAATGTTTTTTTTTTCAATTGACAGTCATTCATTGAATTATCACTGATATCAAATTTTTAGTTGTGTGCAATTTATCACGACCTATTTTTTATGATATGCTGTAATATTATTTGTTTTCAATAAATAGAGAAATTTAATTCAAACTTCTTGTATGCGTTAACTTGATGTGGAACACTGTTAAATAATTTTGACAAGCCCAGATTTAACTGGGCCAGGCCCAATTAATGAGTTAGGCCCAAATCAGCTACAATGTAGGTCAAGCCTAATTCATGGATTCGGTCCGGTCCAGAGTTCAAGAAGTCCAGAAGGATTAGAGTACGTGGGGAGCAATTATCGAGATATTCATTCTTAAAGATCAAGACAACCTTTAATTGTACTTACCTTTTGTAGTTCACCGAAGATTTAGTACCTTTACCCTCACGTCACCGCCTTAACTAAGGTCCTGTGCCTATAAATTGTAAACTTTCTTTACATGAGAGGATACATTTCTACACACTCTACACATAGTTTTTCTCTCTCCTAGCTAGTGTATCCCTCTTGGGGCAAATCATTGTTTTCTCTCGTTCACCTTACTTAATCAATAAAAGGTTCTCCGATCACCGTTGTCAATTCCCGGAGTGGAGTAGGTCACTCGTACCGAACCACTATATATCTGCGTGTTAACCCTATATTTACGTTATTGTCATTGATTGTTTTATTAATTGTCCATTAATTACACTTTATCACACACTCGACTGTTGATCTTGTATAAAATTGTTCTATGCACCATCAGTTTGACGCTGTCTGTGGGAAACGATTAAGTTTTCTACTACCTTACCACTCTCTTTCAAATACATGGCGATCACGACCAGGTCGATGAGTCAACAACCTGGGGACAACAACCTAGCCCATCGGGAGAAGGCTCTGCCTCCACCCGCACCCGCAGAACCATCTACTGCGGCGTCTCCCGTGGTCGGATAACAACTTTTACAGACCATGCAGCTACTGGTAAATCAAAACCAACAAATCATCTGGTTGATACTCGCCCCAGGTGGCGTCGCCCCTCAGCCTGTAGGTGGAGCACCACTCCTTCGGACGAGAGAAGCACCGCAACCTCTCCACACTGGGCGCCAAGTCACCCCCACCGTGAGGCCCTACGCTAGAACACTCCCAGGCGAGGGGCGCCCTGGCGCCACGAGAGTCCCGAGAATCTACATCGTCATCGGCAGTCTTGAGAGTTTACATCGCCACAGGAAGTCTCAGGAGTCTACACTGCCACAGGAAGTCCCAAGAGTCTACACCGCCACGGGAGTCCCCAACGTCTACACCGCCACGAGAGTCCCGGGAGTCTACACCACCATAGGAATCTCGGGAGGAAGGATCACACACCCCTATGCTTGCATGCTCAGTGCATAATGCCTACACCCATCATGAGACAAGCCCAGACACTATCCCGAGAAAGCCCGAAGTCTCGGAGACAGCTCCATAGGCCTCGGAAGACCACACTCCGAGACTAGAGGCGCTCGATTCCTTTGTGCCTACTCCACGAGAGCCCTCCGCGCCCTCACTACTATCTACTGTACCATTTTGGAGACTGTACGTGGATGAGTCCTCCACTAGCGAGGACGGCAACGTAGGACTAGTGTTGATCAGCCCCCATAGCACTCCACTCAAGTACGCTATCTCCCCACTTTGCAACATTTAAAAACAAGCTGAATATTAGGCTCTCAAATTAGGATTGAAGCTCACATTGGAGATGGAGGCCCTCTGCCTGAAAGCCTACAGTGACTCATAGCTGATAGTCAACCAGGTAAAGGGAGGGCTCCCCTCGGTGTCCATACCCAACGCCTAAGCGCCCCAGCATATAGGCGCTCGTGCCAATCAATGCCCCAGCGCTGAGCGCCAGTGCTAGCCAGCGCCAGTGCCAGCAAGCGCCAGCACACTTGTCTCTGTAGTGGCATCACCTAGATGGCTTGCAAGGCGTCGCCCAGGGCCACTGCCTGCCCAGTGGCATTGCCCAGACCACTTTGCTTCAAGGCGTCACCCAGACCACTTTACTTTAAGGTGTCGCCCAGACCACCTACTGCAAGCGTTGCCCAGACTACTCGACTCCAAGGCGTCGCCCACAATCCTTAACGTGCACACTAACGCTTAGCACCAGCACCTGCCAGCCAGCGCCCCAGCCTGCGTTGCCTATGGCCACTACCCAGTGGTGTTTCCCAGTTACTACTAGTGGCATCACCCTCTGCCCCCAGTTATGTTGTCGACTAGTTAGCCTACGATGTCTCCTCTTGTAGCCCATATCTTTGGTGCCATCGCACCTTTACCCAGCATTCCTTGACGTCCATACCCAACGACGTCCATACCCTTCTGCGTTAGTGCCCAGCGACGCCCAGCGCTCCTTAGCGTTTGTGCCTAGTGATGCCCAGCACCTCTTTGCGTCTATGCCCAGCGGCGCCTAGCGCCCCTCTATGTTCGTTCCCAGTGGCGCCTAGTGCCCCTTGTTGTCCTCACCCGCGTCAAATTCTCTAGCTTAGCAGCTCTCATAAGAGTCGCCAAAAAGCTTGGCCTATCTCTGCCTCTACTCTCACGCAGGTAATCTGTATCTCCAGTTTAGCGGCTCTCTTGCGAGTCGCCAAAAGCTTGGCCTGTATCTGTTCTGCTCTTAAGCAAACAATCTATATCTCCAACTTAGTGTCTCTCGAGATTCACCAACAGCTTGGCCTATCTCTGTTTTGTTCCCAAGCAGGTAGCCTATATCTCCAGCTTTGCGGCTCTCTCGAGAGTCACCAAAAGTTTGGTCTATCTCTGCTCTGTTCTCACGCATACAACCTATATCTCCAGCTTAGCGGTTCTCACGAGAGTCGCTTTTGGCCTATCTCTGCTCTATTCTCACGCAGGCAGCCTATATCTCTAGCTTAGCAGCTCTCACGAGAGTCGCCAAAAGCTTGGCTTATCTTTACTCTACTCTTAAGGAGGTAACCTATATTTCCAGCTTAGTGGCTCTTACGAGAGTCGTCAAAAGTTTGGCCTATCTCTGCTTTGCTCTCAAGCAGGCAGCCTATATCTCCAATTTAGCGGCTCTCACGAAAGTCGTCAAAAGTTTGGTCAATCTCTGCTCTGCTCTCACGCAAGTAGCCTATATCTCAAACTTATTAGCTTCCACGAGAGTCGCCAAAAACTTGGCTTATCTATATCACCAGCTTAGCGGTTCTCACCAGAGTTGCCAAAAGTTTGGCCTATCTTTGCTCCGCTCTCACGTAGATAGCCTATATCTCTAGTTTAGCGGCTCTCACGAGAGTCGCCAAAAACTTGGCCTATCTATGCTCCACTCTCAATCAAGCGGCCTATATCTCCAACTTAGCGATACTTACGAGAGTCATCAAAAGCTTGACCTATTTTTACTCTGCTCTCAAACAGGTAGACTATATCTCCAACTTAGCGGCTTTCACGAGAGTCGCGTCAAAAGCTTGGTCTATCTCTGCTCTTAAGCAGGTAGGCTATATCTCCAGCTTAGCGGCTCTCTGGCGAGTCACCAAAAGTTTATCCTATCTCTACTCTGCTCTCACGCAGGCAACCTATATCTACTGCTTATCGGCTCTCTCGCGAGTCACCAAAATATTAGTCTATCTCTATTCTACTTTCACGCAGGCAGCCTATATCTTCAGCTTAGCAACTCTCACGAAAGTTGCCAAAAGCTTGGCATATCTCTATTTTGCTCTCAAGTAGGCAGCCTATATCTCCAGCTTAGCGGTTCTCACGAGAATCGCTAAAAGCTTAGCCTATCTTTTCTCTACTCTGCCCTACTTTGCTTTAAAGAAGGGAGCCTAAATCTCCAGTTTAGCGGCTCTCTCGCGAGTCACCAAAAGCTTGCCCTATCTCTACTTTGCTCTCAAGCAGGCAACCTATATCTCCAGTTTACCGGCTCTCACAAGAATCGCTAAAAACTTGGCCTATTTCTGCTCTGCTCTAAAGTAGGCAGCCTATATCTCCAGCCTAGTGGCTCTCTCGCGAGTCGCCAAAAGTTTGGTCTATCTCTGCTCTGCTTTGCTCTGTTCTCAAATAGGTAGCCTATGTCTCAAGCTTAGTGACTCTCACGAGAGTCGCCACAAGCTCGGCCTAACTTAGCTTATGCTTATACGCAAACAGCCTCGTTCTCTAGAAGCTCAGCCTCGAGAGCTGTTGTTCTCTAATGAGCCAACCTTAACTGCAACTTGGTGCCCAGGTCTCTCTTCCACCAAAGCTCTTGACACCTCATTGGGTTTGAATGTCCTTAAAAGTACGGAAAAGCCGCAGTCATCTGCAAATTTTTGAAGCTAGAATGTCAGCCTGACCAAGCATACAAAAGAGAGGGTTCCACATAACAGCAGGGTACCAAAGCAAAGTCCTCTATCTCGGTATCAATGATACCCTCAAGACCCCGAGAGCAGACATCCAAGGGTGTCACAAACCTCCAAAGTCTCTCCAAAATTCACATCCTGCAGCAAGGACACCAGGCCATTGCTAGAAGCAGGATAATTATGTGAAGTGTTGGGGGCATCAACTCTTGTCTTCTGAGACATAGCAGGACCGTCAGAGCTCAGTTGGGAAGTACTGGGGGCATCAAATCTCACCTCTTCTAGGAGGAAGGGAAGTCACCATCCTAGTGATGTAGAGAGTCTTTGTTGTTAATCCATCAACCACGGGATCATCTGTGAAAGAGAGAATTTTCATAAACCAAAGACATAATTAATTTGTCTGGGTCCTCCATGGTGTTGCCCGTGGCACCGCCCAGTCTTATGTTTTCCCTAATTTTGCCCAGGTTCATACCCATGGTGCCACTCGCCAAAGCATCTCCATCTCCATCTCCATGCGTCGAAACATCCATTCTTCTCTTTATCTTCTCTCCAACAATGACGTTACCAAATAGAGAAATAAGCTTCAAAAATGCCATGGATGGAAAGCTGAAGAAGCCACCATATGGAACAAGATATCTGTTTTATCCAAAGGAATGAGCTAACTCATGTCCTCAACCCCCAATCACTACTAGGACTTGGGGCATGGGGGCAAATGATGAGCTTAGATTTAATTGGGCCAGACCTAATTAATGAGCTAGGCCCAAATCAGATACAAGGCGGGTCAAGCCTAATTCATGAATTCGGCCTAGTCTAGAGTTCAAGGATTCCAAAATGATTAGAGCACGTGGAGAGCAATTATCGGGATACTCACTCTTGAAGATCAAGGCAGCTATTAATTGTACTTATCTTTTGTAGCTCCCCGAAGATGTAGTACCTTTACTCTTGCGTCACCGCCTCAACTAAGGCTCTGTGCCTATAAATGGTAAGCTCTCTCTGCATGAGAGAACACCTCTCAACACACCTCACACATAACTTTTCTCTCTCCTAACTATTGTATACCTCTCGGGGCTAACCATTGCTCTCTCTTTCTCTCACCTTACTTAATTAATAAAAGGTTCCCCAGCCACTGTTATCGTTTTTCGGAGTGGAGTATGTCACCCATACCGAACCACTATATTTTTGCGTGTTGACCCGATATTTACATTATTGTCGTTGATTACTTTATTAATTGTCCATTAATTACACTTATCACACACTTGACTGTTGATCTTGCATATCACCATTTTGTGCATCATCAAATTTTATCAAACAATCAATTCATAATCATTCGAGGGTAAGTAAAGGTTTCTTCAACTTTTCAACTTTAGGTCTGGTTTCACAGTCAATTTTCATAACCTTTGAATTTGAATTTATGTGACATACTATATTACGTGTATTTTCGTTACATATTAAAATAGTAAAGTTTTTTGACGAAAAAATCTAAGTAAGCATAGTATACTATTGAAACTCAGTTGAAACACATCAAACATAACAATCCATTGTCAGATAAAAATAGAGATGATCATTTGCCGGAAAATAAAAGATAATTATAAGTGAATGACTGTCAAATTAAGAACCTAAAATAACAAAATCTTAAATATAAAAAATTAAGGCAAACTGAAGAAAGCCCTAAGAGTGTAAGACAATAAAAATGACTAGACATGTATATAAACCAATCGCAACTCGTGGCATCAAAAAAAGTACTGAAGCATAGGAGTGATATATAAAACATACACATGTAATAAAAGTTTTTGAGAATTTTGAACATGGGCCAAGGCCATCCGTGGCCCCCTAGTAGCTCTGCCCTTGTGCACAATAGCGAAACACGATTCATGTCCAATCTCAAAAAACTAAGACAAGGTTTGTTGTTGATGATATTAGAAGAAAATGCGTAACTCAGACTTGTGTCAGGTCAGGTAATCCATATGTTAACCTAACCAGCCAAAGATACCGGTTAGCCACTGATGCAATAGCTCGGGAACAGCTAGAAAGGGTAGAAAATGACTTTCATAAGTAAACCTTACTTTGGGTAAGAAGTCATTGCTTCTAGAAGGCCACATTATGCATAAGGGGGAGTAAGGGTACAACGCGGCGTGTTGCGGGGTCAACCATAGCCCAATTCTATATATAAAATCTTCAACCCTAACCTTAATCATAATCCGACTTCAACCAGAGTATTACCTGAATTGATTTTGGGCAAATTCAGGTTGAAATTGGGTTATCCAATTCGGTCCCAATTCGGGCTAATTCTGGGTTTGAATTCAGGTTAAGCATATTCAGAAGATAATGTCAAAAACTTATTCAATTTATACAAAAAATTAGACCAGAGAAAGAAGCATAGATCCAAATAAAAAAACACATTCAAACAAAGAAACAGAGATCTAAACATAGTCCCTAAACAAAAACCCAAACAACAAAACACATTTTTTTCACATTGTCTTCTCGAAGACAAGGAGTGGAGGTCTTTTCTTCAGATCTGTGGTCGATTGTTGCAGATCTGTGGAAGGCTTCTCTGGATCTAAATAAACTAGTGGTGGAGAGGAGATGGAGAAAGAGAGAAGACATGAAGGATAAGAGAAGAGAAGGGAAGAAAAAGAGACGGTGGTGAGAACTGAGAAGAGAAAGAAAGGCGACAGAAAAGGCAAGAGAGGTGGGAGAGAGTGAAGTTGAGAGATCGGTTTGAGAAAGTGAGGGAGGTGCTGATTAGTTTGGGTCTGAGAAGTGTGAAACCTAGTTATTTAAATATGTTCAGGTTGAGCCCAATTTAATATTCGGGTTGAGCCTGATTTATATATTCTGGTTGAATCCGGTAACCCGAGGCCTCAACCTGGGTATTGCCTAAATTTAATTTGCGTTGGTATTTTTCAGTCCAGGCCCAACCCTAGGCTTATTTTTTTTCGGGTTGGCTCACCCAAGTTGCATCCTTAGGGGGGAGAACCTCAAATGGCCAATGATTACCCCAAATATTCTATGACAAGTTAGTTAGGATTACACCATCCTTATATAAATAGGTAGACCATCACTCTGCTTATGTGCAAAACAATACCACCTATGTATCCTCCTCCTCCTTCCTCAAACAATATACATTACAAGGGAGTAAAATCCTCCATTACATTGGACTAACCTAGCTCTTCACCTAGGTGAATTGCTAAATTTCTTGTGCATTCTCTCTTATTTCACCACATACGCCCAATATACCACACTTAGAGCTCCTTAGCCCTTCCAACTCATGCCTCTCGATTTTTACACCATCAATTTGATGTCGTTTGTGTGAACAATTTTCAACTTTTTAACTTAAATCCTCTTTCTTAGATTGATGGTTTTGACGAGAAGCATGAGCCAAAACCTTGAAAACCAACGAGTTATGGCTCCACTAGCCCTCCTATTAATCAACCTCTAGATGAGAACTACTAGACCTTTCAGCAAACTATGCTTTGCCTACTCAGGAAAAATCAGGAACTCATCCAACTGCTCCATTGCAACAACCACCCTTGAATGGGGTTATCGAGGAAGACAATCGAAGCCGGTCAGACGAGAATACTTGTCACCAACGTAATCATGAAGACTAGGAACAAGAAGCCTATAGCCGCACTGGTGAGGGGTAAAGAAACAAACCACAACCCCCACTCTCTCCTCCTCTTTTATATTAATATTGGAAAGATAGGATCAAACAGGTCCAAGATGAATTGGGCAATGTGAAGAACATCTTCAAGAACAGAGCTCCCATTTCAATGGAATCTCTGGTCTAGTAAACTGAATCTCTTTTTACCCAAGAAATTTAGAATTTCCTTTTTCCTTCTAAGTTCAAGATGTCTTCCATGGAGGCCTTTAATGGTACAAGAGATCCGTTCAACCACCTCAACACCTACAAGAACTTGATGAAGCTTTATGGCTACCAAGATGTTGTTCGGTGTAGAACCTTTGCCATTGCTCTCAAGTTTCTACGCTAACTTGGTATAATAAACTACCTCCATCAATCATCCTTTTCAAAGAGCTTTCTATGCACTATGTCTCACATATCATTAGTGCGAGAAGCCACCTTAAACCCACTTTATACCTCCCTAGCATCAAACAGAAGCCAGGCGAGACGCTGAGGAAGTATGTGCAGTGTTTCAACCTTGAGACTCTTCAGATGGATGGCCTCAACAAGAAGATTACCTTGGTAGTATTTATTACTGGGCTTTAGCCTTAGAGTTTTTGTTCTCTGTAATCAAACATCCCCAGACTAGTATGGCATGGGTAGAGGAGTATATGAACGAAGAAGAAGTTCTTCGAGCTAGACGCAGCTCTTCAGTTGAAATTGATCAGCACGGGGGTAAAAAATGGAAAGAAACTAGCCTTAGAAGGAATAAAAATTATTCACCCTGAAGGAAAGGAGACGGACGAGATCGACTCGGTCCATTCAAACCAAACATCTCACTAAGGTTTGCTCCTGAGCAGTACACATCACTGAACACCTCTTGTTTTCAGGTAATGCATGAGGTCTAACTCGAGAAATTCGTTAATTGGCCCTCCAAATGAGGTCTCACCCTCAGAAGAGGGATATAAAAAAGTTCTGCAACTTTCACAAAGACTATGGCCATGACACTGATGAGTGCATCCAACTGAAACGGGAAATTGTGCTCCTTATATAGAGGGAGCATCTCAGAAGATTTATAGCCCGAGAAGGAGATGATCGAGGTGGAAACCACCAAGAACCTCCCCAGGCCAGACAGCAGCATCAACAACCCATCAGGGAGATTAGGGTCATCTCTGTATGGTTTGCTGGTGGGGTAGAATCCAGCTTAGTTCGTAAAGCCCTACGAAAGACTTGGTTAAAAGACTTCTCCGAGGTCTGTGCAGCCCAAACAAACTCCTCGTCTCAACTTTGAAATAATCTTCTCAAACGCCAACATGGAGTGGTGTCATCATCCTCACGACAACCCCTTAGTTTCAGACTGTCATAGCTAACAAAAAATATACCGCATTCTAATCGACGACCATATCTCAATCGACATTCACCAATGCCTTTGATCAACTCGGTATTGGTTGAGGCAAGCTCCAGCATATTAGATCCCTTCTATTCGATTCTCAGGAGAGAAAGTGTACCCATTTAGGTCTGTTCAATTGGTTCTCACCATTGGTGACCCACCTTGTCAAGCCAACACCACTGTCAAATTCCTCATAGTTGAAGCTCTATCAACCTACAAAGTCATATTTGGAAGACCTTCCCTCAACGATCTTAAGATCATTCCCTTGGCTTGTCACTTGGTAATGAAATTCTCAACTAAAAATGGGGATGGAGGGGGTCAGGGGAGACCAGAGAACGACGAGGGAATTTTACTTATCCTTATGAAACAGAAGGAAGTTGATGCAATCTAGGTAGACGACCTAGACATGAGAGACGAGGTGGACACGGGACCCACACCTTCAGAGGAATTGGAACCAGTTCAGATCGACAATGATATCGCACATGTGGTCTTCATGGGATCCAGACTGTTGAGCAATGATCTTAGGCTCATCTTAGATAGAATAGGGTTAGCTATAATAAGAAATTATTATCTTTATTATCTTCTAACTTATCAAGTGGTGTAGCACATGATCGGACTTCTGCATACCGAACAATCTCAAGCACTTCTTGAATGTAGCTTCTTTGTGATAAACACGATTTTCTAGCTTTGCGGTTGAGAATCTTCATGATCAATTTTTTTGATTTGCCCAAGTCTTCCATCTCAAATTCATCATTACATTGAGATTTCAAATTGTTGATCTTTGAGATGTCTATAGCAGCAATCAGCAATTCAACGTGATACTTAACATATAATTGAAAGTATAAACTATAAACCATATGGAAGTTTCTTGTAGCACATGCACTATTATGTGTACTTTTAGACTATGTCAAACGGTAAAACTGACAAATATCATGTACTAGCCTTGAAGATTGCTTCAATCCATACCAGGACTGCTCAATAAGCGCACATGATCTTTTTTATCTTGAACAACAAAACCCCATAATTGATGCATATAAATCTGCTTGGCAAGCTCACTATGCAGATATGTAGGCTTGATGTCAAATGCCTTGAATTTAAATTAAATAGAGAATCCATGGAAAGGAAACACAACAATGAACTATACTTAACCACATGACAGAAAACCTCATTGAAGTTAACATCCTCCTACTGGCAATATCCTTCGCAACAAGGTGTGCCTTGTACGTAGCATCTTCCACCCAATGAGTTTTATCTAGATCTCATAATTCATCCACTCCTACCATGCCTTCTTTCATGAATATGAAGCACGGATATTTTGTTAAGGTCAACGTATCCGTATCGGATACAATACTCGTCGGATACGTATTGAATACACATCAAATGTATCCAATAATAAATAAAATATATGAATATTTCACAAATACTTTTATATGCATAGAAGTACGTGTAATTTTTAGTTTTAATCTTTACCCATTTTTTTTAATTTCATATACAATGCAATACATCAACAAAAATTCATATAACTTGAAAGACACGTGTGTTTTTCTAAGTATTATTCATTATCACATGTACATAGAGTTTAAATGAGTTGATTGTTCTATAATCTTAGCAACAAATACTTCTAAGCAAATAATATAGTTAAATGTTGGTTCTTATTCTAGTAATTAATCACGTTCACTTTGTAGATGTACCATGAAGAGATGATATGTAACTTTTTTAAAAAAAAATTGATAATGTTGTTATTATTGTTAAAGAATTTCTAAAAATTATAGTCACTAAGTCATTACATAATAGTAAAAATATAAAATATATATATTTATAGATGTATCCTGCCTGTATCCGTATCATATTTTTTTGAGTTTTACAGTATGGCCGTATCCGTATCATATTGTACTTGTATTCCCTATCCGTGCTTCCTACTCCATGACTAATTGGAACTTCACTTTCTTTAGGAACTCGAAAGATAGAGAACTAAATGAATTGTTCTCTCTTTTGGGTATGCTTGACAACTTTGTTTTGGGACATTCTTCCAAAAGAGGATGGATCATTTCTTTGTTAGTTGAGTATTCTTGCATATTATTCTTTGAACCCTTGGTTGATAAACCATCTCTTCCGCTCTTTGACCTTTCATCTTTAGTTTGGAAGAATTAGGCACCTTTGAAGGTACAAATTTTTGCATGGTCATTTGGTTATAAGAAGCTCAATACTAATGAAATGATCCAACAAAGAAGGCCATCATATTACTTTTAACTAAAATGGTGCATCCTTTGTAAGAAGGGAGGGAAAACTTGGATCTTTTGTTTCTTTATTTTAAGTTTGTCTTGAATTTGTGGAATTGACTCTTGGATATTGCAACGATTCCTTGGGTGGTTCAAGAAGTTGTGATTGGTTTTGAAGGCTTTGGTTTATGTCCAAAAGCCAATGCTCTTTGGAGATGCACGGTGGTAGTTTTATTTTTGGTGGTTTGGTTAAAAATAAATGGATGAATTATTTAGGATAAGAAGTCTACATAGGAAGGTCTTTGAGATAAAACCTCTTTCATGGTATCTCTTTGGGTATCCACGCCCATGGATTTCGAAGGGATTCCATTGTTTTTACTTAAGGACCATCGGGCCGAAATGTGTGAAAAGTGAAGTCACACAACTACTTCATCGCGGTGCTTTTATTTTGTTTTGAGCTTCCTTAGGTTTTTTTTTTTTTGTTCTTTCTGTTGGAGTTATAGCCTAATTTATTAGGTTTTGCCTTTTTTGTCTTATTTTTACATTTTTATCCTTATTGTGACTTTTGTAACTTTTATTGTTTGGCTATATATACGCGAGGCTCTACACTTAGTTTGTATCCCTTTCACTCACATCTATCTCAAGTTGGTATCAGAACAACCAACCCTAACCCTAGACAAACTAGACAGTCGTTGTTCCCCCAACCTCCTACGAAAACCATAGCTACAGCTACAACCGCAGACTGCCAACTCCACCTAGCACTTACTACCACTGATTGCCAACTCTACGCAGCACTTAGCACTTACAATATTGTTCAGCCAGCAGCCTTTCACCTACAACAAACCAACGACGGCAAACCAGAAACCAAGACCACTACCTAGTCAGCCTTCCACCGACAGCAAACCACACTGTCCAACAAACTAGCGACAGCCAACCAGTAAACCAGAAGATCACTGACTACCTAAACTCCACCGACAGTCACTGACCCAACACCGAAACCAAGTCTAGAACCAGCAACACCACCCAACGACAAAACCATCCCAACCCAGCCCACTACCCACCCATCGAACCCAGCACACCTGCGAACCCAAGTGCCTAGCCTACCGTTGGGTCACTGCCCAACCCATTCATTAGCCCACTGCCAAGTTGTGTTTTTTGTTGTAGCTTTGTGTTTCGCACTTTTCGTCACAATGCCGCCACCTTTTTTTCCTAGGGTTGTAGTATCTAGGAATTTTTTAAGAGGGATCGGATCCTCTTCTCCGTTGATCTGCTTTTGATGCAATAGATCACTTATATATTTCCTGAATTTTTAGGCACTGTAACCTGATTATTTTGGAGCTTTCTGGACCTTCTTTATCTGTCGCTATTATTCGACTGGAGGTATATTGTTCTCCCTTATTTTATTTATTTATTTATTTTAGAGTTGTTTTTCTATGGCTACTATTAAGGGACTTGATACACTTACCATTGAGACCCTTACTATTGAAACATCTATTATTAGTATTTCCACTTGAAATGTACTGCTTGGTTCTCTCACTTTTATGTTTGACCAGTATACAGTACTTANTTTTTTGTCTTATTTTTACATTTTTATCCTTATTGTGACTTTTGTAACTTTTATTGTTTGGCTATATATACGCGAGGCTCTACACTTAGTTTGTATCCCTTTCACTCACATCTATCTCAAGTTGGTATCAGAACAACCAACCCTAACCCTAGACAAACTAGACAGTCGTTGTTCCCCCAACCTCCTACGAAAACCATAGCTACAGCTACAACCGCAGACTGCCAACTCCACCTAGCACTTACTACCACTGATTGCCAACTCTACGCAGCACTTAGCACTTACAATATTGTTCAGCCAGCAGCCTTTCACCTACAACAAACCAACGACGGCAAACCAGAAACCAAGACCACTACCTAGTCAGCCTTCCACCGACAGCAAACCACACTGTCCAACAAACTAGCGACAGCCAACCAGTAAACCAGAAGATCACTGACTACCTAAACTCCACCGACAGTCACTGACCCAACACCGAAACCAAGTCTAGAACCAGCAACACCACCCAACGACAAAACCATCCCAACCCAGCCCACTACCCACCCATCGAACCCAGCACACCTGCGAACCCAAGTGCCTAGCCTACCGTTGGGTCACTGCCCAACCCATTCATTAGCCCACTGCCAAGTTGTGTTTTTTGTTGTAGCTTTGTGTTTCGCACTTTTCGTCACAATGCCGCCACCTTTTTTTCCTAGGGTTGTAGTATCTAGGAATTTTTTAAGAGGGATCGGATCCTCTTCTCCGTTGATCTGCTTTTGATGCAATAGATCACTTATATATTTCCTGAATTTTTAGGCACTGTAACCTGATTATTTTGGAGCTTTCTGGACCTTCTTTATCTGTCGCTATTATTCGACTGGAGGTATATTGTTCTCCCTTATTTTATTTATTTATTTATTTTAGAGTTGTTTTTCTATGGCTACTATTAAGGGACTTGATACACTTACCATTGAGACCCTTACTATTGAAACATCTATTATTAGTATTTCCACTTGAAATGTACTGCTTGGTTCTCTCACTTTTATGTTTGACCAGTATACAGTACTTACTGGCACAGTTGCATTATCAACAATGTTAGGCATGATCTCTCAGAAAGTTACGGCACAGTTGTTGAATGGCCGTAACTTCGTTGAGTGGTCTAACTCATTCCAGCTTTTCTTAGGCTATGTAGGGAAGCTTGGTTTGCTGAAGGGATCTCACCAAAAGTCAGCTGATGACGACCCTGAATATTTTGCGTGATTCTCTGAGAATTGTGTCATTCTTGGATGGTTATTTGGCTCGATGGAGCCATCTATTTGTAGGATTTACTAGTTTCATAACTCGCATTATCAGAGATGTATTCCCAGTTAGGACGGGGAGTTCATGTTTATGAGTTTTCTCAGGAGCTCTCATATGCTCGACGGAGAGATACGACTGTTCAAGATTATTATGATTATTTGACCTATCGCTGGCTTGAATATGAGACTCTATATTCTCTTACTACTATTCTGAGGATAGAGTTCGAGGGAGTAACATTCTTGCATACTTGAGAGTAGGAGGATAAGATTCACAAGTTCCTTATGGGGCTTCGTGATGAGGTTGAGGGATCTCATTCCCAGATCTTGTCGATATTGACGCTTCCGTCTCTTTATGAGGTGTATGCGATGATTGAGCAGCATGAGCACCGCGTCCGTATTGCGTCACTTCCAGTTGCGGCCTTGACTCCTCTGACTGACTAGATGGCCCTTGCAGCTGTTGTAGGGTCTCATTCAGGATCCTCAGCAAGGGGTGGACAGTGCTCAGACCAATGTCATTAGGGTGCCCCAGATTAGCGTAGACAGAGGGATTCTTGTTAGTGTGATTATTGTGGTCAACCAGGATATCTCAGGACTACTTGCTGGAAGCTCCCTCCAGAGCTTAAGCAACTTCCTCGCGGCCGTGCTATTGCTATTGCTGAGGTACCACCACTTACTGTCGTTGTTCCTGTTGCTGTTCCTCCTTGGCAGAGTGATATGGATGCTATCACTTCCCGATTGGATATACTTATGTCCACCCTGACTTCTCAGGGTTCGACTACTACTACTTCCACCACTATAGGTATACCTCGTGTCTTTCATGCTTGCGTCAGTCCGTCTCTCCTTTGGATGCTGGACTCGGGTGCGAATATTCATATGACAAGTGAAGCCCATCACTTCACCCCTTTTGATGAGTAGTTACATACATAGGTTCAGCTAGCAGATGGGACACATGCCCCTATTGTTAATAGGGATACAGTTCGCCTCCCAGATGGATTTATATTACGTTTAGTTTTTCATACACCATAGCTGGCAATGAATCTATTATCTGTATATCAGTTAGTCAAAGATTTTTCCAGTGCAGTTGTGTTCTTATCTGATTCGTATTATTTGTAGGACCTGAATACCAAGAGGATTATTATCAGGGGACATGGAAGAGATGGACTGTATTATCTAGGAGATCCATCTTCAGTTTCATTAGTTCCTCCACCTCCATCACCTGCACCAGCTTTATCGTTATCTGTTCATAACTTGCATGCTAGTATTTTACCTACTACTTGTCATTATGATTTTTCCTCACAAACTGTTCAGTTGTGGTATGACTGTTTTAGGCATACAAATTTTAAATATTTATGTATGTTATTTCTTACTCTGAGCAATACTTGTGTTGGTGGTAAACTTGACTGTGTTATATGTTCCTTATCGAAATACGTTCGGACTAGTTTTATTCCTTGCATGCATCAGTCACCCAAACCATTTGACCTAATACATTATGATATTTGGGGCGCCTTTCCTATTACTGCTCAGTGAAATACTCGATATAATGTGACATTTATAGATGACCATACCCGTTATACTTAGTTCTACCTTTTATATAAGTAGTCTAATATATTCCCTGTAATCACTCAATTTTTTTAGATGATTAAGACACAATTTGATGTCATTTTTCGTGCTCTTCGTTCGGATAATACCAAAGAATATATGTTTGATGCCTTAGTGTCTCACTTTTCTTCTCGGAGTATCCTTTAGCAGCTCATTTGTCTATATACTCCTGAGCAAAATAGAGTTGCTGAAAGAAAAAATAGTAGTCTGATAGGGATGATACGTTGTATGCTTAGAGGTATGGGGGTATCAAAATTTTATTGGCATTTTGCTGTTTTGATTTTTACCTTTCTATGCAAACGTACATCGAGTCATGTTCTTCAACATAGGGATCCTTTACAGTTCTTATTCTTTGAGCGGACACTTTTTTCAGTCTCCCTTCGCGTTTTTGATTGCACATATTTTGTTCAAGATCGGTCTCTTACTTGCCATAAGCTTAATGATAAAGCGATTTATTGTGTCTTTGTAGGCTATTGTCATCAATCTAAGGGGTATCGATGTTATGATCTTCTCAGACGTCGTATGTATCACAATCTAGATGTTACCTTTCTTGAACATATTCCTGATTTTTCTTCCAGTCCTGTGTCTGCCCCTTCAGTTGATGATACTCTCTTTGATTTTTCGTTACCACATGGGCCAGAGCCATTGGTCACTATCACTACAGAGTCATCAGGCTCTCCTCCTCCTGAGTTACTCATCCCTGTCAGTACAGAGTCACCAGTCTCTCTTCCTTTGTAGGTTTATGTTCGTCGCGCTCGCTCTCATCCTCCTTCTGATGTCCTTTTACCTCAGGCAATGCAAATAATAATTCTCAGTTCGTTGAGCATATTGATACACTTGTTGTTAGTACTGATGAGATTGTAGGTATTGAGCCAGTTACTTTACTTAATGAGATATTGTCAGTGGAGTATGATGATTTAGGGTGTTGTTATCCGCGACGTAATCGCCGTCTAGTTGTTCATTATGGTTGGACCGCCAGGATTTTATATCTGATCTCTGCTTATGTTTTTTGTGATGATCTGTCTTCTACATTTCGAGCTTATAGTATGGTCTTACGCCGGTTCCTCGCTTTGTTTCAAAGGCTATGCGGGAGTCCCAGTGGGTTATTATCATAGAGACGGAGATGGACGCTCTTCAGCATAATCATACGTGGGATCTTATCTCTTTACCTTCAGGGGGGAAGCCAGTTGGCTGTCGCTAGGTTTACACCCTAAAGTTTGTTGCGGATGGTACTATTGATTATCACAGGGCTAGGCTTGTGACGAAGGGCTTTACTCAAATACCAGGTCGTGATTTTGGTGCTATCTTTGCTCCCGTGACAAAATTAACTATTGTTCGATTGATTATTTCTCTGGCTGTAGTATTTTTGGCCTCTTCATCAGTTGGATGTGAAGAATACATTTCTTCACGGTGTTCTAGACGAGATTATTTATATAGATGCACCACCAGGCTTTCGTGGTGAGGGGGAGTATGCTGAAAAGGTATGTCGACTGCGTAAGTTTCTTTATGGATTGAAATAGTCACTACGAGCCTAATTCTCTCGTTTTAGTGGTATAGTTGTACGTTTAGGGTTCACTAGATGTTATTCTAATCATATTTGCTTCATTTGACAGAATACTTCTGGACAGTGTGTCATCCTTTTGGTATATGTTGATAATATTATTATTACCAGAGATGATGTTTCTGAGACTGCACAGGTTAAGGTAGACCTTGGAAAGGCCTTCGATGTGAAAGACTTTGAATTTCTGCTATATTTTCTTAGGATTGAGGTTGTCTGTAGCAGCAGGGGTATTGTTCTTTCTCAGAGAAAGTATGTTCTGGATCTTCTCTCAGACACTGGGATGCTGGGGTGGAAACCGACATCATTACCTATGATTCAAAACTTAAGGTTACTGTTGAAGGTGGTGAGTTGAGAGATCCGACTATTTATCAGAGATTGGTAGGTAGACTTATCTACTTAGCCAACACTAGGCTAGACATTTTATTCGTTGTCAACCGAGTTAATTAGTTCATGCACAAAACATGTCAGCCTCATGTTGATGCAGTTTATCATATTCTTCAGTACTTCAAGTCTTGTCCTGGACTTGAGTTGTTCTATGCATCAGGATCTCAGACTGGTTCTCTAGCCTATTATTTAGATTCAGATTATGTGGAGCGTGTAACGGTCGATCTACTACGGGCCTCTGTACTTCTCAAGGGGCTCATCTTATTTCTTGAAAGAGCAAGAAGCACTCAGTTGTCTCTCGCTCGTCAGCAGAGGCAGAGTATCGGGCACTGACAGTTGGTACATGTAAGATTATTTGGTTTTGATTGATTCTTGGCGAGTTGGGATTTTCAGTGACTTCTTCATTTACATTATATCGATTTTCTATTCAACTCGCTTTTGACTCTGTATTACACGAGATGACAAAGCATATAGAGATCGATGTTCACTTTTTTTGGGAGAAGGTTAGTTGTGTGGTATTGTCATTCCATCGTTTGTGGGGACTAGTGATCAGATTACGGATGTTTTTACCAAACCTATCTCTCTATCTATTCTTCGGGACTCCGTTGTCAAGCTTGGATTAGTGGACATTTTTGGGTCTAACCTGAAGAGGAGTGTTGGAGTTATAGCCTAGTTTATTAGGGTTTTGCCTTTTTTGTGTTTTTTTTACCTTTTTATCCTTATTGTGACTTTTTTGACTTTTATTATTCGATTATATATACGGGGACTCTACACTTAGTTTGTATCCCTTTCATTCACATCTATCTCAAGTCTTTCTATATCTGTGGAGGACACCGTGTCCTCCCATGTGCTTTTGTTCTTTACATTTTCCTTAATAATATCCTCTTGAATTCTATTAAAAAATAAAAAAATTGGAGACAATGGTATGTTAAAAGTGTCCATAGTTGATGGATGATCAAATTTCACTATGGAGATCTAAACCAAGTTCCAAGGTGATGATAGAAGCCAAACTCTCACTTAAACCAAAACCCCAATATACCTGATGGGTTCTTGCAGAAGAGAAGATGTACACGCCCTTTCTCTCACTCTCTACACAATTGGAAATCCTACAACCTTTTCTATAGGGGGAACCAATAGAAGTGATAAACTATCACATAACTTGAGATCAGACCCAATTCAGTAATACAAAGCAAGAGAAACAACTTGAGAAAGTTGGCATTTGGCAATTGGGGGCTGGGTGGTCACTGAGGTGGCTGTGCAGCTGCCAAAATGAAAAACCCTTGCAGATGGCCGCCTGGCCATATGCATCTGGGTGAGTTTTCCCTTGGTTTTCAAAAGGCATTATTTTGACTCACTATTTTATATATTGACCAAACATTATTTTTTATTTTGGGGGAGGGGAATTTGAACCTTTGACCTCAAGAAGTCAAAGTTTTTACAAGGTAAGGAGTATCATTGGACCACAAGCCCGTTGGTACCAAACATTATTGTACAAGTGTAAAAGATAAACAGTGTTTACAAAATACCTGAGATTAAATCTTTACTTAGTCCACTCCTCCCAGAATGTCACATTGTTGTACCAACGATCGGTAATGACCGTTTAGTTGGATGCAAATATATGCGAAAGAATTGTAGTAGATACACCATTTACCTTGAAGAGTTTGGTATGTAGTATGATGTATGGAGGGCCCAAATCCAATATCCATTAAACAGTATCATTTTTAGTGACGGACTACGGTAGCTTATTATTGCCTACTGAAGAAACAATGTTATTGATCCTATATTTGAAAGTTTGAAGGGGGGTGATGCTTGCTTGATAGGGTATGCAAAAGATGGATATGACTTGGGTAAGATGAGGTTTGGGATTGGTTATTTATTCAAATAGCAAGATGATGTCGTTAGGTCAATTAAAATTATCAGAATTTTCTTTTATATGTAAAATCTATAATCTTTGCCATTTGCACTTTGGTGCACATACTCACAGAATAGAGAAATAATGTTGATTGTGAACTTCTGAACACTAAAATTTGCGAGCCAAAAATTGCTTCTAGTGCTTCTCACAATCTTGTCTTTATGAGAGAAAACATTAAGAATTATAACTGGAATCTTATACAAGAAAGAAGCTTTAAGTTTGATAAAAAATTAAAAGGGCTGTAGCACCTCTAGAAGCCAGTTTATCTAGGATCAATTAGTTCAATGTTTTTTGTTGATTGCTTTTGAGCTTCATTGATTAGAGCTACTGCATTTTTATCAACTATGAAACTACTTAAGCTCTCCCCAATCACAATTTTTTTTTTTTTTTTGATAAGAAAAAAAATTTTCATTCACAGAAAGTACAAAAAGTACGTAAATGGAAGCTAAGAAACCCACCCAAAAAGCAACAACATACAATGATACAATAAAACAAAATTAGTAGATGCAGCTTTCCAATTGTGTTGTAGAACCGACAGAGAAGTGACTCTAAACTCATGTGAAACCACTACCTAAAGATATGCTGAAAACTTCACTCTATCCCACAACAACACTCTTTCTTCCTCCTCTCAAGGAATTCTGCGATTCCTCTCCATCCATAGTTCCACACCACCCGAAAAATAACATAAATGCACATCTCCCTAACATTGAGGCTTTTTTCCCAAAATATCAATTGTTTGAATTGGATCTCCAACTTGCAGCTCTTCAATCTAACTTTCAGTCATTGCGCATGGCACTGCCATAGGGTTGAAATAGAAACAAAATTAGAGCTTTGTCAAGAAGGTGCATTTACCTTTGGTAGTTATAATAGTGGGACACGCCAACTGTCAGATGATTATGACAGGAGTAGGCACATCGATGTAAGATTTAGTTAGATGCAGAAGTTCGCTGGGATACTGGGACAAAATTGTTAAAGGTGCCGAACCATTGATGTTTCTTCCTAATAATTGGGGAGATCAGATATGTCAAAACAGCATCAGTTGGGTGATATAGGAAGTTGTTGGTTGCTGGACATGACAGATAACAATGTGAGCGGAGGTTGACTTTGATCTGCAATTTTGAAAATTCTATGGAATCTTTTGTATTCCCCGTTCAGATTTTTGATTCAGGGCTTGGGTTTTAGTGCCATAACATGATAGGGGGTAGTTGAGAGCTTGTGATGTCAATGCGGCGGCGAGGAAATAGCTTCACGAGCTCCGGATAAGAGTAAGGAGGCTCTATCTTCTGCAAATCTTACTCTTCCTGCATTAAACAAAAGGTATCTTTTTGCCTTATTGAATGGATTGGGAGTGAGTTTTTGTTTTCTTCATTTTTGGCAGTATATTATTGTAGATTCCAGACTACTTTGCTTATTGTGCTGTACTTTTTACGCTGTGTTCCGAATAATTTAATGATGTCAAACCAACATTTTGAGATTCACGTTGCCGACTACCCTTATCTAAGGGCTATTAATTATCTATTCTTCAGTTACTCCTTCATAATATTGTCTGTATTTTATTTGTATTTTGTTACAGGGATTGTTGTCAAATTGTCAAGAAATAGCTGTGAAGAAGTTGTCATTGAATTCAAGACAGGGACTAAGGGAATTCACTAACGAGGTGAAACTTTTATTGAAAATTCAGCATAAAAACTTGGTCAGATTGTTNTACGTAAATGGAAGCTAAGAAACCCACCCAAAAAGCAACAACATACAATGATACAATAAAACAAAATTAGTAGATGCAGCTTTCCAATTGTGTTGTAGAACCGACAGAGAAGTGACTCTAAACTCATGTGAAACCACTACCTAAAGATATGCTGAAAACTTCACTCTATCCCACAACAACACTCTTTCTTCCTCCTCTCAAGGAATTCTGCGATTCCTCTCCATCCATAGTTCCACACCACCCGAAAAATAACATAAATGCACATCTCCCTAACATTGAGGCTTTTTTCCCAAAATATCAATTGTTTGAATTGGATCTCCAACTTGCAGCTCTTCAATCTAACTTTCAGTCATTGCGCATGGCACTGCCATAGGGTTGAAATAGAAACAAAATTAGAGCTTTGTCAAGAAGGTGCATTTACCTTTGGTAGTTATAATAGTGGGACACGCCAACTGTCAGATGATTATGACAGGAGTAGGCACATCGATGTAAGATTTAGTTAGATGCAGAAGTTCGCTGGGATACTGGGACAAAATTGTTAAAGGTGCCGAACCATTGATGTTTCTTCCTAATAATTGGGGAGATCAGATATGTCAAAACAGCATCAGTTGGGTGATATAGGAAGTTGTTGGTTGCTGGACATGACAGATAACAATGTGAGCGGAGGTTGACTTTGATCTGCAATTTTGAAAATTCTATGGAATCTTTTGTATTCCCCGTTCAGATTTTTGATTCAGGGCTTGGGTTTTAGTGCCATAACATGATAGGGGGTAGTTGAGAGCTTGTGATGTCAATGCGGCGGCGAGGAAATAGCTTCACGAGCTCCGGATAAGAGTAAGGAGGCTCTATCTTCTGCAAATCTTACTCTTCCTGCATTAAACAAAAGGTATCTTTTTGCCTTATTGAATGGATTGGGAGTGAGTTTTTGTTTTCTTCATTTTTGGCAGTATATTATTGTAGATTCCAGACTACTTTGCTTATTGTGCTGTACTTTTTACGCTGTGTTCCGAATAATTTAATGATGTCAAACCAACATTTTGAGATTCACGTTGCCGACTACCCTTATCTAAGGGCTATTAATTATCTATTCTTCAGTTACTCCTTCATAATATTGTCTGTATTTTATTTGTATTTTGTTACAGGGATTGTTGTCAAATTGTCAAGAAATAGCTGTGAAGAAGTTGTCATTGAATTCAAGACAGGGACTAAGGGAATTCACTAACGAGGTGAAACTTTTATTGAAAATTCAGCATAAAAACTTGGTCAGATTGTTGGGGTGCTGTGTTGAAGGACCAGAGAAGATGCTTGTCTATGAGTATCTAACAAACAAGAGCCTTGACTACTTCCTTTTTGGTAAATAAACCTTGTCCAGTGCCAAAGTTTTGTTCTAACTGAAGTCTAAATTTTGATTGTAAATCCAAATTTAAAAGTTGGTCAGTGCATCTTTTCAGATAAAAAGAAGTCCTCATCCTTGGGTTGGCCGAAACGATTTCAAATAGTTATAGGTGTTGTAAGAGGACTCCTCTACCTGCACGAAGAAGCCCCTGAAAGGATTATCCACAGAGACATTAAAGCCAGTAATATATTACTGGATGAGCAATTAAATCCAAAAATCTCAGATTTTGGCTTGGCAAGGCTATTTCCCGGGGAAGACACCCATTTGCATACATTTAGGATTTCTGGTACTCAGTGAGTATTTCTATTCTTTACCCCTTTCTGTACTATGCTCTAGTGATTTTCCTGAGAGGCTAGGACCAATCCATAGTCATGTGCATTATCCCGGTATCCCCACCCACTGGAGGGTTTGGCACACTGTCTTTTTCTAGTCTTGTCAAGATTTCCTCAGAGCCGTGTCTGTGAAAATAAGCAAATTCTTTTGTTGAACGCAGTGGCTATATGGCTCCCGAGTATGCAATGCATGGATATTTGTCTGTGAAGACGGATGTGTTTAGTTTTGGAGTGTTGGTGTTGGAGATTGTGAGTGGGAGGAAGAATCATGACAGGCAGCTTAATGATGACATGGCAGACCTTTTGAGATATGTAAGTTGTCTGGGAAAGGTGTGATGCCAAAATTGCCAAAACAACTAACTAATATTTCATTCTTGATACATGGTAAATTTTCTTACAACTGAAGAGTACGAAGGGACAGCCTTAATAGTAATACCAATACATTATTGGGAAGAAGCAGAATTTGGAACACTTGAAAGCTAACTTACTCGGGTTTGCAGCAATGTCCTGCTGATTTCCATTGAAGTTCAAAAGAAATAATTGGCTGATGTACCTATTTAGCTATGTTGGTACAAATGACAAATCTGAATCTAAAGATAACACAACACTCAGAAATCATGAAGTAATTAGCCACTCGCTGATCAAATGATAAGGACGGTCCAATCCAGATATCTAAGGCATTAAAATTATTTGGAATATCAACAAAATTGTTTGAATAAATTTAAGTCCAAAAAAGAAAATATGATTTCCACCCAAATCTCCCACTCAAAACGCTGCTGCAATCTTCATATTTTGATTTATTATCTGATCTTGAATTAGTTGCCATGCAATTTGGTGCGTCTTTTTTGATGTTTGATAGTCTCGATGATGTGCAATTATTCTAACAAGTCTTCTGCTTTCCCTCGTCTTCTACAGACTTGGACACTCTTTCAAGCAGGGAAGTCATTGGACTTGATCGATGCAAGCCTCGAAGAGTGCAGTTATGAGGAAGCAACAATGTGCATTCAGCTGGGATTGTTATGCTGTCAAGCAACTGTTGCAGATAGGCCTGACATGAATTCTATTCATCTCATGCTATGTGGTGATTCGTTTACTTTACCCAAACCTGGAAAGCCTGGCCTTCATGGCCGTGCAGGACGTTGGACCACCACCACTTCTAGTGCTTTTACTAACACCAACGCTACCAGTACACACACTGGTCAGTCTGGTCTCACCAAGGTTTCTGAAGGAAGTAGTTTTGTTGAGGATTTTTCTAGGAATTCTATCTCCTATTCTTCTCTTGATGAAGGTAGATGACCTTTATTAGGCAGGCTTATGTGCTCCATAAATTTAATGTAAATCCTTTGTTTTTTGGGTTTTGATTATAGATACATGTCAATGTAATTTAATATAGATGCTTGGTAGGTTCAATCATCTTGACGGTGATACTCACTAACCATGTCTTGAGGGCCACATGAAAACCCATGGCAAATCGTGGTGTAGTCTGTTTTTTTCCTTTTTCTGATAAGTTGTTTAATTATTTAATTCATCTTCCTAGTATTTGGAGAAATAAAAATACTCAGTTTTCTTGGCGTTGTGCGGAAAGTGTTTGTGCAAAATTTTTGTGATGGATGAGAAGGCAGTCGAATGCTTCAAAGAGTATGGCAAATTCATATTCTTATATAATGAAGTTCAGAATCAATATGATATTTCATTGTGTTATGCACTTACCAATTCAAACATGAAATATGATGACGATGGATTTAAGCCTGAGCCACTTACTTGGAGTCCAAAACACCCAGTATGCCGATTAAAGAACGATGCAAATGGTCCATTTGCATAATGCCCACGGTATTATAGGATTGGACCATAGCTCAAGGGGCGTGGAAGCGCATGATCATTCAAGTGGGGATATATATCAGTTTGATCCCAACAAGCTCCATGGCAGGTACCTGTTCAAGGATAAGGAGCTCGGCATAGGACATGTCCTAAGTAACCCTGGTCGTGCCACGTGGCTAGAGGACAGGGGGACAATGTCTGATAACTCTAATGAAAAAATATTCCCTAATAAAGAAAATATCGCATACATTCTGTTTCAAAGATCGTGGACACGGAAGACATCAAGCTGACAGACCCCTGTTACAAGATAAATGAGGAGGTGACCACAAAATCAGCCAAAAAAAAAAAGAATTACAGAAACCCTAACACAGCCAGATATATAAATAGAATACAAAGCCATCGGTAAAAAGGAGAGAGATCACCATAGACAATTTGAAAAATACTCTAGAAAAGGCCCCAACCAAATTAATTGTAACAATTACCTTATTCTTCAAGTAATATAACCTATCAGAAGCATGAGTCTCTATTACAGTGGACGTAGCCTTAATCTTTTGACTGAGATGAACCATTTATATTTTGGTCATTGTTTCTTCTTCAAGCCTTTACTTCACACTGTCTCAAGCACACACAAAAACCCCCGTTGGCCCCAAGCCCCTTTGTTGTTCTATAATTGAGTAAAGAGATTTTGAGCCCCATCAAAATACTTTTGAATTTCTTTTATTTGCCAACACATTAGAATTATAGGAGTGCAACTCAACGCGAGTTGAGAGGTCAACTCTAACCCAACCTTAGATATATAATTTTCAACCTTAACCCTAATCTACCTCAACCCAAGGTACTCAACCCCAAGTACTGCTTGAGTTTAATTCGGGCAGGCTAGGGTTGAATTCGGGGTACTTAATTCAGTCTGATTTTCAGTTAAAAATTGGGTTGGACTTGGATTAATTAATTCAAGTTGATTTTTGAAGTGTAGATTTAATTTTTTCAAGTGTAGATCTAATTTTTTTAAGTGAACTGAGATGAAGGGGCGAGGCGTAAATGAAGAGAGAGGGAGTGAGAGAAAGTAATGACGAGTGAGAGAGGGAGGCTGAGAGTCTGAGACGACTCAGACAAGTGACAATTGAGAGAGGCAGGCTGAGAGAGGGAGAAGTGACGAATAAGATAGGGATATAAGAATGATCGAGGCGTAGGAGTGAAAACTTGAAGTGAAGTGAAAGTCTCGACTCTAAAGAGGGAAGATAAATATTAACCCTAATTAAATATATCTATATATTTATGTATATTTGGATTCAACCAGATTAAATAATCGGGTTCAACCCGATTTTAATATTCGCGTAAAACCTGACAGCCCAAGGTCTTAATCTGAGACTTGTCCAAATTCAATTCAGGTTGAAGTTTTTTTGCTCAGACCCATCCCAAATATTAAAAATTCTAAACCAAGCCCTTTTCTTTTCTTTTTTTTTTGGGTTGGGCGTGAGTTAAATTCAGGTTAGCCAGCCTAAGTTACACCCTAATAGAATTATGTCTTCTCAAAAAACAGATTCTAGCAAGATGAAAATACAAAAATGAAAGGGGTTGTTTGGTTACTATTTTTGTCTTGTGTTTTATGTTTTTGTTTTCAATTTTTGTCAAAAATAAAACAAAATATGTTTGGTAATTATTTTTGTTTTTTTGTTTCATGTTAGTTGTGTTGGAAACATGCCAAAAAAATGAAAATAAAAAAAATGTGTTCCACGAAACATGAGAAATACAAAACATGCGAGGTTGGTATAAATGAGGTCTCAACTTTGAATCATGTTACTCACAAAATACCACTTCATATGAGAGAGTATAAATATGGGGTCTTATTATCACTTGGTCCTCACAAACACAAATGAATCAGCCCCTCAGCTACTCTCTTCTCTTCTTTGTCTCAGCCCCTCTGTTCTCTTCTACTCTTTTCTCTTCTCTGTCTTAGCAAACTCTCTAAGCACCACTCACAGATCGACGAAGAAGGCTTACCTCAAGAAGAAGAGACTTCCATCCACAGATCGACGAAGAAAGAGCTTCCTTTCGCTGTGAAAGTAAGTGTAATTCCTTTATTTGTATAGATATATGTATATATATACATATATCTGTACATCATATCCCTTTTTTTTTTGTTTTATCTGTATATATATGCATAAAGCTTTTTTTTTTTTTTTTATCTGTACTTTTCCACCACAATATACATAGATCTGTATATTTGAGGGCTTTACTATATTTGGTTGCCCTTTAGATTTGTTCGGGTAGGAGTGACTCCGCAAAATACTTCCCTCTCAATTTGTATGTAGTTTTGCTTCAGTTGTTTTTTTTTTTTTTGGTGAAAATCAAATCTTTCTCCATTTCGAGGAACAGTAAATAAAATCTTATGTTATATATTCGAAAAATTAATGAAATAAAATCTTGTGTTATATATTCAAAGCTTCAATATATTCGAAAAAAATGATGAAATTCCATTTATTCCTTAGTAGCTACGACCTCAATTCTCATGTTAACTTAATACAGTACATGTTAAGTACATTAGTTTTTTTTGGTAAGTTGATTTTGATTTCTCAAACTTGCAAGTTTCTTGAACAACAAATTCATACCCGTAAACCTTTAAATTGTAGGGGGTGGGGGAGTTGCAGGGGGTGGGTTTTGGTGAGGAATGACTTGCAAGGGGTGGCCACTGCAGCAAGTCTGTACCTAGTCTATGTGACGATTGGCGGGATTGTTGCTTGCCTGAGACCATCCACTTTTTCATGGTTTGTGGAGAAGGGTCATACTTGGTATAGCTTGTCACTTGAGTTCATTATGTTGGCAATTGGTCTCACATTGGAGCTTAGAGATTTTGTCAATTTGTTCCTGCAAAAGCCTCTTGCAGTGAGTTTATAGCCAGATCAGTATCGTTTTATGGATCAATTTAGAAATGAACTGTTTGTTTTTGTTGGGCGTAATGCATTTAATTGCAATGTGATTTAGATTATACTTGAACTTGAAAAATGATTACGCTTGTATTTTGGAGTCAGTCTTAAGAAAATTGCCAAGTATTTTCAGTTGGGGTAGACCCCACATATGGTTGCAATTGGATTTTAAAATGCAATTTTGATACTTGATAGAGCTTAGAACAATGTTGCAATTTGTCCACCTTCTGACATTATCTTTGTGAATAGTGAATACATGTGAACAATTGACAATGTGGCTATATAGAATGATTTATCAAAATTATTCTGGTCAGTTTCCCTTTCATTTATTGCACATTCTTTACTTTGTCCAATTTGCTATTCTAGAACTCCTAGTTCCCCAATTTCACTGGATTCTTATTTTTCACTTTTCTCAGATACTCTTTGGATGCTTTGATATGAGAAGCTTAAGGTTCTGGGTTGTCTGGTAGAGGCTTGTCTTAAGCCTTGCTGTATTGGTTTAGTTGTTGTGGCTGTTTTGTCCAAGCAGGCGGTGCAGACGAGGGCTTCTAATTGTTCGAGGTTTGATGCCAGACATGGGAAGGTTCTTGGTGCACCAGATCGGAGAGGCCTCTCCGTTTAGATTCAAATATTCTTTGATTCTTTGGAAGATAACAGTAGTTTTGTTCTTGATTTGTTGATTGGGTAGGTCTGTCTACCTTTCTCTTTTTCTAATAATTTTTAATCAATGATATAAAATGTTGATTTGTTTGAAAAAAAATTGGGAGTAGGATTGAATTGGAAGTGTGTATTTGGTTGTATGTTGAACAATGTGATGTATGAATGTGATTAATTATTTATGTAATCTAATTATCTTTCTTTAGGTGTTCTTTGATGAATTAGTGGATGTTTTGGTTTAAAGAATTTTTGGATTTGTATTTTGTTGTATGATATATTATAAAACATATTTAGGATAAAATGTGAAGAAGTTACCAAACGTGTTTTTTATTTTTTATTCTCATAATTTGATAGACAAAAATAACACTCAAACATGTTTTTCATTTCATTGTTTATCACAAAACAGAGACAGAAATTGTTTCTATTTTTGATTGTTTTCAAGATGAAAAAACGACGTTACCAAATTTAATAATCCTAGTTAAATATATTTATGTATATTCGGGTTCAACCAGATTTTAATATTCTGGTAAAATTCGACAATCCGAGACTTATCCAAATTCGATTTGGGTTAAGTTTTTTCGTCCAGATCTATTTCAAGTATTAAAAATTCTAACCCAAATTTTAAATTTTTTTAGATTAAACTCGAGTTAAATTCATGGTAGCCTACTTTAAGTTGCACCCCTATAAAATTATGTCTTCTAAAAAAAAAACAGATTCTAGCCAGATGAAAGTACAAAAATGAAAGAAAGTTTTTTTTTTAGCTTTTTTTGGAGAGAGATTGCAGAAGTTTGAAATGTAATTGAAATGACTGATTGCTATTATTCAGACTTTCACGGTGATTGTTCTGAGCAGACAACACCACTGTGGACTTGATTATGGGCACCTTTAATCGATTATTATTATTATTATTATAATTTTTTCTGTTTAATTTTTTTTAAATATGTAATTTTATTATAAAAAATTATAATAAATTGTCAGTACTTTTAAAATTAATAATAGTCACTAACAAATAACAATCAGTTTTAGTTAGACGCTTCCAAATTCAAATATAAAAATCTATCCCGACTTTCGAACATTTAAACCGAAAACCGAAACATGTTACTAATTAGAATAAAATCGTCCAAGGCAAGTTAATAAGTTTATTATCTATCAATTCTCTATCCAATTGGTCTGGCACAATGACCATCAACCATTAATATTGATAGTATCCTTTTATATGATGATAATGAATGTATCATATCATTTTAGATTGAGATATAATATTGTTGGTTCCGAAATATAATCTTTTTATAATATCTATAATAGTGTTTTTTGGGTATAAGTAAATTTTTTTAGACTAATATGAGAAGAAAGGTATGAATAAGTTGTTTACCATATTAAGTTTTTTTTTTTTTTTTGTTAGAGTTTACCATATTAAGTTTAATTTTAATAAAACGTCTTGTAATTAGGTATAAAATTCAATTATTTTACTTATTTATGTTTTTTTAAATCATGCATAATTTTTATTTTTTCACACTTTTTCTCTTTCTCTCTTGTTGTTACTCTCTCTTATTTTGTTTCTCTCTCTCTCTCTCTCTCTCTCTCTCTCTCTCGCTACTCTCTCTATCTATCCCTTATTTTTTTATCTCATTGATAATTTAGTTTCTTTTCAAATGTATAAAGATTAGGGATAACTCATTTCTAAAGGTAAGATGTAATGTGAATGATTTTGAGAGAGATGATGATGGACGTTAGATGAACCTACTTGAGATCATCAGATGAGCTTATTAAAACTCAGCATATTTTATATTATAGATTTAATTTGATTTGATTTTTTATCTCTCTTTTTTATTGATAATTTAATTTCTTTTAAAATTTATAATAAAAAATATCTTAGTTGTGTGGGGGTAGGGGGGGGGGCTACTATTCTCTCAGTCTGAGCTTGGATTATTTGGTCGCTCCATACCTCGTGCCCAGAAAACCCCATCATGCCGGTAGCCGACCCTAACAAAAAAATTACTTCAACTCTCACTACCTTGTAATTAGAAGTGGTTGCCTCACCGACAAATAAATAAACAATAATGTTACTATTCCTCTCACCTATTTGATTATTTTTTCTGTCTGAAAAGACATAAACAATAAGGTTGCCACATTTTTATGTTTTTGTTTTTATAGTTAGTGGAGGCTAAAAAGGAAATCAAGTCAATACTAACTATTTTTGAATCGAAAGTAGATACTAATTCATTGTATGAATTTTTTTTTTTAATCTATGTGATGAGTCCAGATTTAAATCAGGTCTGAGGCCATAGTTAAGTCTAAATCATCAAAAGGTAGGGCACACTTAACTCATGATTTCAGTACAATTCAAAATTCAAGAGTGCAGAAAGAGTCAATTTACGTGAGAAATTAATTATCGGGATAACCATTACTCTAAAATAGTGTTCATTTTCAATTGTAACTATCCTTTTCAATAAATTAGTAATTTGACATTCACGTCACCGTATCAATTATGGTTCTATGCCCTATAAATTGTAAATCTTGTACACAGGGAACGCACGCTTCACTTTGAACATATTCTTGTGCTTTATTTTTTTCTCTCTTTCTCTTTCTCTCTGTTACCTCTTACTCTCTCATTAACAGAGTTCTCTGGCTACCATTGTCGCCTTCAATAGTTAGATCACTAAAATCTAATCCCCCAATCTTTTGTCTTTTATTATTGATTACTTTATTAATTGTTTTATAACGCACGCTCAATTGATTTGATTGTACATAATCAACTTTATGCATCATTATTATGTGTGATAGTTTTATGGGTTTTTTTTACATGTGCCAATTACCAAAAGTGTTTTTTTTTTTGTTAGGTACAGTTTTTCTTTGTGATATTCCGCTTCTTGTTTATTTTTGGTGCAAAGATGCAATTTTTCATAGTTGATTGAATTCTGATTCACAGGAAAGAAACCATGGATCTGAAATAACTCACTAAGAACACATTTTAATATATTAGATTTTAACATAAGTGTATTTTTAAAACTTAAGCATGTTTTCAAAATGTATTATTGCATTGGAAAGCATAAGTTTTGATCAATATATTGAAAATAATTAATTTTTTTGAACAGCAATTCTATAGAGAGAGGGGCGAGAAAGTTCAAACTTACTAGCAATTGCAGGCGACGATCATTGAGCCAACTGTTGAATTATTGAAAAAAACTAATTTAAAGTACACTTTTTATGAAAACGATGATAGTTTTGTGAATAAATTTAAGATTTAATTATAATTTGTCCTTTTCAACAATCATTCAAGTTTCAAGTGAACTAAATTGATTGGCAATAGTGTTTGAAACAAGAAACTACAATTACACTCTCCATCTTCTATATTATTTTTCATATTTTTTTTTGAGATATAAATTTTGTTCATAAAATAAAAAAGGAAAGAAAAAATAATAATACATCTGTTTAGCCCAATACCAATACACTACACAACATGTTTGCCTTCCCTCAACACTAACATGTGTGTGAACGTACACACACACAAATCTAGGGATAGTTATGACTTTTTAACAATATAGAGATCAAGTGAATTTCTCATATCTACTTTCCGTCATTTTTTATGATCTAAAATTAATTGTTTGAGTTAATTGCAAAAAAATTCAAACTTGAGAGGGTTATTTGTTGAATTTGAAACTTGAAAAAGTGAATGACAAATTACCAAAAGTAGAGGGGGCATTTTGTAATTAACCCAAAAATTTAAATTTAAGCAAAAAGTTGCAAAAAAGGCATTTGAATTAGAATTGATTCCTCTCACTGTAGTGCCCGCACAAAAAAGGCATTGCTGCCTTGCATCTCCACTCACTCCCTTACTAGCTTCCGGCTTCCAGCTGAGGGGAGATCAGAGAGACAGAATCCAACTTCCTCTACTTCTCTCTCTACAGAGTTGTTTTCTCTCTCCAGATCCCACCTATTGGCGCTCCTCATTTGAAGATCAAGTGGGTTTTTCTCATAACTCTTTGTCCCAGCACTGAACTTTAAGGTTTTCTGATAAGTGGGTACTAGTAATATACCAGAAAGAAATGCCAAATTGGGAGCTCAGGAATTGTTGCAACCATGAGCAAGTAGTGTTCCTCACTACTGTCGCTGTCTGTTCTGTAGTCATCCTTGCGGTATTTCTTTGCTGCATTCTCTCTCTGTGATATGATCATGGGTTTGCTACTAATTTCTAGCAGATTGTTCCCCACCCTCTCTCTCTCTCCCCCCCGTGTGTGCACTCGCGGGGGTGGGGAGGATAAATGTGTTTTCTTTCATCTGTATGATTTTGGGGTGAATTAGATGCAGTGATTGACAGAAATGCCGACGGATATTCACCTTTGTTTTGTTGTTTCTGTTAATATTGTAATCCTAAATGATCTCCCTGGTGTTTCTTATCTTTGAAAGTCATTTTTTTCCCTGGAAATAGGGATTCACAGTATTTTTGTAGTCAGAAGAGAGATTTGCTGTTAGAGAATCTATATTTCTGCTTTATAATGTATCAAATCTGGAAGTTTTTACAGTTTATTTACTTTTGAAGTTAAATTTTGGGATCTTTGCTTTTACATGAGAGGTCTGGGGGAAGGGCTTTTTTAATTTTTAATTAGGTAAATACCAGAGTTTTCGTAGTTGATTTACAGACTCTTATTGAAAAAAAATTGATTTACAGACCTACAATTTCTAGGCTTCGGCAAGTGTAATAATCCAGAAATTCCAATAGAAAAGAGGGTGGTTTGTGATTGAGCAAAACGTTTGTACAAAGGTTCTGAAATTTTTAGTGGAAGTTAAATCTCAACCCTTAGCAACTGAATTTGGTAAATAAAAATAGTATGGAAGGTTATAGAGCATCTCTTTTCAAATCTTGGTATTTTGATTGCCTGTTGATACTTCATTTAAGTACAGCACTGGCAGCCTTCTTTTCTTTTTATGTCAATCTTGTTTCTCTGTTGTAGCTATGGAGGACGCTACTACTGATGCCATTCAAGCTTGTCACCGTGTTTATTCATGAAGCTAGTCATGCTATTGCTTGCAAACTTACATGTGGCCATGTAAGAACTCTGTTTCTTTTTCTACGCTTATTGTAAGATGCATAATAATTCTTGGGTTATGAATTTGGCAAGTTAATTTTCTGCTATTGTGGTTTGGATGCTTTGACAAATGCAAATATATGCCATGAATATTTCCTTGGAAAAGTACATTTTTTTGAAATTGCATAGCACAATTGTCTTCCAAACCTGCAATGGCATGCTTTTATGCATGTCTTTATAATTTCATTTCAGGAAATGTAATCAAGTTTCTTAATGGAGATAATAAACAAACTTTTTACATTTATAAGATTTTGTTTATGATTCCAAAATTACATGACTTTCTGCTGCCAAATTGTCAGGTTTCCATACCTGTAAGGTTTCAGTTTTAAGTCTGCTGTGTTTTACAAATAGAAAAATGAAGCTTAAAAAAGACTCATACTTGGAAATGAAAACCTATCAAGCTTAAGTTTACCACATGTCTCTATGCTTATCAAAATCTCTTCTAGGCTCAGATGTGTACATCTCATTTGGAAGCCTAGTGTTGGAGGTCCATAACTGTATGTGAACAGATCAATTGCTTTCATTTCTATGTGGCTGATAAGCACTAATTACAAGTTTATTTTTTCTCTCTCTCTCTCTAATCAAGAAGTTATATGAGAGAATTTATATTTAAAGTGCAAAATTTTTAAATCTCGTGATGCCCATTTCAATGAATAGAACAATATTTAATCATGACACAAATTTCTTTGACAACTACTATTATAGGGAATGCATATTTTTTTCGCTTGTCACCGCATATCTCACATTAACGGGAAGAACACCGGGTGACATCCAATTAGCAAGTTCCAATGTTTTGGGGAAGATCATTTATATTTATATCATCAAGCCTTCCAATAACAAAAAAATTCTTCTTATGGGATAAATTGCCTCATGGTGTTTGTAGATTTCTCTCTGTATACTAAATTGATGCCTATCTGCTCCCTTCGCTGTCAAAGTGTTCATTTCTCCTATATAGTTTCAGTATACTTGCCCAACTTTAATTAAGAAGGGGCCATATAACTATTCATAGTCTCCTGGTCTATATTGTTGACTAATCCAAAATCTTAAGTTGTTTAGGAATAAGCTAACAATGTATATCATGGTCTCAATACAGTCCCTCACATGCCCTCCCTCCTCCCTTCTCCTTCAAACCCTTAAAAAAAAGTGGAGAGGTAAACACTAACACACAAACATAATATGCTACAAATCTACTAATCAAATGGGAAACAAAAGCCATGTTGTGGGACTGGAACTCAAGATGTTATAGATTGATTTTTTTAATAAAAGGCAAGCTAACAATTACTCCACAAGTTTAAGCTACTTGAAAATAAGCCCAACAATTTACATCTAATTCTCACAACCTGATACGTCTATAACATTGGGTATGATACTTTAGTGTTTTGGCCATATTAAGGAATCTCGGTGTATTATTGACGGTTTTCTGTTGTTTCCCTTCTGGAAAGTTTTCATTTTTTGTACTTTGGGCTTATTGTATATTTTGATATGCAGGTGGAGGGAATCCAGGTTCATGCAAATGAAGGTGGCAGTACACAAACTCGCGGTGGCTTATACTGGTTCATATTGCCAGCTGGATGTAGTTCCTCTCCCCTTCCTGATTTATTTCTTTTCATTGCTTGATAGCAGCAATTGTTTTCATGCAAGAAGTGGATATAGAACATGTGATACTGTACCCTCCATTTTAACATTATCAATACACTGTGTGCTGCCTTGATTGCAAGGAAGTTAATTCGAGCCAGTTTAGTTTCCTTTATTTTAAACTTCATGGAATCAGTATGAGCTGTTTTTTTGTTACATTCCAAATATATCTTTGGTTGCAAACACAAGTCCTTTTCTTTGTGGCTTTCCAGATCTTGGTTCATCATTTTGGGGGATGGTTTTCATACTTGCATCCACAAATCTTCTCACAGCAAGAATTGCTGCTGGATGTTTAGCTGTTGCTCTGCTTGTTGTACTTTTTGTTGCTAAAAATGTAAGTGGTTGTGGATGAATGTCTTTGATACTTGGTGATTATATATTGTTGTGTTCAATAGTTCATTGGTTTTTGGTATTGAGGCAAAATTCAGTGCACAATTTCTTTGAATAAGATGAAGTTGATACCAAAATGATTATTGGATGTAGTCATATCTAATTCTTGAAGTCTTGAAATGTATCTTTCTAGCATCATGTTAGTTATAATTGCAAGGCTCATTTGAATGCCTTGAAGAGTAATACATAGTTTAGAGTTAATCTGGCTTCCAAGTGCCCCTTTATTGTTTTACAGAAAATCTGAACATGTTTTAGGATCTTACCGCAATCGTACTATACGGGTATTCTCTGTGCATTTGACTGATTATACTGTTCTATGATCATTTGAACAGTGGACACTCCGGGGGCTTTGTATTGGTAAGGTCTTTCAGAATATGGTAAATCTTACTTTGTATAATAGACAGGCTATGACATGGTAATAGTATTGTCATCTACATGTGAAAAAAAACAGGATTCATGGTATTCCTTGCTGTAATTTGGGTTCTGCAAGAAACAACAAAAATTCAAATTCTTCGGTACATCATCCTTTTCATTGGTAATGACATTCTGCTTTCTTTCACTTACCGGAAAAAAAGGCATTCTGCCTTCCTTTTTATGTCTGCCAAGTAGTGCACGATATTGAATTTATAATCCAAGTGTAAAGGTTTTGATGAATGGTTGCTTATGTCTGCTTTGTCAAGCTGCAGGTGTAATGAACAGTTTATTTTCAGTATATGGTATGACATTCTATCCAGTTAATTTAATAGGTGATTTGATACTTAAAAATTCTATATTAGGAGTTGCATGTTTGCATCTCTTTGTGCAGATATATATGATGATCTAATATCCCGAAGAGTTCACTCAAGTGATGCTGAGAAGTTTGCTGAAGTTTGTCCATGTCCTTGTAACGGTGTTGGATGGGGTGTCATCTGGTGAGGATATCTTTGCATTGGGAAGGTCCAAATGTTTGATTTTTCCCTGTAGATGCCCTCCCAACCCTCACCCCCCAAAAAAAACAAAACCCCAAGTCGTCGTTGAACTAACTGATGCTAAGTATTCTTATGTGTTATGTTGTTTCCTCCCTAACTCTGAAGAATTCCACTTGCAGGGGTTTCATATCTTTCTTGTTCCTTTGTGGGGCCATGTATCTTGGTCTTGTGATCTTGTCTTGAGGTAAATTCTGTTAGATGGGCCTTTTTGCATTTTTTTTTTTTTAATTTGTGCGAGTTATGGAGGCATATTTCCTTTCCCATATATAAGGTTTGGTTAAGCATTAAGCAGTAACATTATGAAACTTTCAATTATTTCCTAAAATATTTCATGAAAGATTGTTCCTGGTGCTGCTGAAATGTCAGTCCATAGTGATTGAGTTTATCACCATTATCATCCAAACGATAATGATTGAAATTAGAAAATTGATTGGAAGTGAAGTCACCTTATGTATAATACTTTTGAAAATTATTTTTTCTGTAAATGCATTAAAATGCGAAAATACAGTGCTGATTCTTCAGGACATGCAAAGATTATGAAGCTTAAAAGCAGCAGAGTGATCTAGTTTCTTTTGGTTATTAATAACCCCTTAGACGTAGACCTATTTATCTCAAATTACTCTGTTCTCCTGTATATTGAAATAATGAAATCTTTATGGCTTTGTTGAAGACCTCATTTGACATGAACATGTTGATGTGAGTGCAGCGGAAATCAAAGTTGTATCTGCATTCTCCATGGATTGCAAGCATGAACCACTTACACAACTTTTGGGTCAAGAGAAAAGATCAGAAGCATTTTTCAGTCTTTACAGTGAAGAATCATATCCACAGTCAATTTCTGGTGCGCCAAGATTTCTGATCCTTCTGGTTCTTCCTCATAGCCAGTGTTGGCCTTTGAGTTACAGAAGATTAAGCTTCTAAAATTCTTTAGCACCCACAGAAATTGTCAACTGGCTTTAGAAAATTCTTTCTATTTTCCATTCGCCCTTCCCTTGCTTTCAGGGTACTACTTTAACTACTACTGTTATGGATGTGGGAGCATCAACTCCGTTCCCGTGGGAAGTCATTCCATCTCAGTTCAGACTGCAATAAGTCAATTTTTTAAAGTCAAATTTTGTTGCATTTATAAGGATCGTTATAGGTGAATGAAATGCCAGTTCTTTCGTTATATTCTTTCTTTGTTTCTGACCATGATCAAAGAATATAGAGTAAACCCTTGTTGATGTTAGCCCATGGGCCTTCCAATTCCTGGCTGCTATTTTAGCAATGTCATGAGCCGCTTCCCTTCTCCTCTATCTTAGGTTTTTATTTTGAAAAGGGTAGAAGGTGGGCGACCAGATGTGAAATTTTTGTCAAGGCGTGACCTAAGGACTGCCTTATTCTGAAGAAGCTTTTTGGATGGATCAAGACGGGAGAAATCCACATCCGCTTCCTAAGGACTACCTGAGTCACTAAACTGCTAGTAGTCTTCTCCCCGAGAATAGACCATGGGATATAACCCTTACAGGCTTGGTAGTTCTTTCGCTTGGGTTGGCAAAGTGTGGAAGGAGCTAATTGAACAGATACTTTTGCCGGTGGCACGCCATACAATTTAGTCCTTAAACTTATAGTTGAATTCATGTCGTGTATGTTATAAACCGTGTTTATTGGATGTGTGCCATATATAGTTGAGTTGGTATCGACCCATCTATTTGACAAGTTCAACCAGTTCACCTATTTATCATCCGAACCTATTAAGACTCGATCCAAATCTGTTAATTTTTTATTGATTTCACATGCTAATTAATCTAAAATTGATAAACCTAATTCTTTTGAAGATCAATGAGTGATGGGTAGTGGCTTGAACCATTCTCAGCATATTATACACCGGAAAAAATGAAAATGAAAAGAGATTTATATGCCTAAGCATCGATTGAGTTTGCATGGATAATGCTTTGTTCTTAATATACCAATTCTTTTCTTACATTATTATTTTTCCGAGCATATATAAATGGGAATGTGTTTCAGCTATCAAAGTATAATATTCTAATTTAACATGTTCATGACCCACACATTTTTTAGAAATATTGTTGTCAAATTAACCATTTGAAAATAAATAAAAATTGAAGTGCCACAATATGTGCCCTTAAACATCAAACAATCAATTTCATGGAGAGAAAGCTTGAAAAACATTCCATCCTTATTTCATAAATTCTTCAAATTTTAATTTTTTTTCTTCGTATTACCTAAGCTAAAGTTTCCTCCAAACAACATTCAACACTTGCTCCTATAGCCCCTCCCCTGCTCTCTCACCAACTAATCACCATTCATTTAAATTTTCTTAAAAATTTACTTTTTTATCACCTACAATGAAAGAGGTAAAGGGTGAGGAAGGAGGATATGCAAATAACCTCTCCTAAGTCGGGCATAAGCATCAATCAGACCACACTTAGTATAGCACCACATCCAATGACAACACCGAATCTGACTATGGGAAGCCATAACATCTAAGTTGGATGTTTACCCCCACAGACCTCTATGGATTTGCTGAAACAATTCCCAGTTTTCATCTTCACAACACCTAAAACTCATCAAACAAAGTGATGCATATTGATGTCAAAAATGACAAAATGGAAGATTGCAGATAACCAAACAAAATTCTTAAATCAGCCAACAATCTCATAATAGCAGCTGATAAATACTGAAAAATGATAATAAGCTTCCTGGTCGTTGTCTGCCTTCTAAAAAAGAGTCATCAATGTCAAAATTTTGATAGAAAAAAACCTACTAGCTGTAATTTGCATGTGGAGGTAAGATGAAGATTAGCAGAGTTGCTTCTGGTGCTTCTAAGCGTCTGTTATTGGGTAATCAAACACGACATCTTTGCCTGAAAGCTTCCTGTAAACTACAGCATAAGTCTCCAGTTTGTATTCTGTGTTGTTACGCTCCTTTGGGTCCAAGAAGATCTGCCCACAATAAAACAGAGTTGGGATAAACACACCAGGAACACCAACCTTGTATGTCATAGCTAAAATGACACACTTCATCAGTCCACAAATCCAAGTTGTGTGTGAACATTGGTGATTTAAACCTGCCATATTCACATCAAGCTAAATTGTAAATCCAGCAAACTGACACCGGACCCCCATTCCGTGCTAATGAGTAAACAACCAACGTAGCAACTGGTACACTTTTGCAGTTTTATTTACTCAGAATAAACCTTGAACACTAGCTTTTATAATATAATACAGAGCCTTATATTTTTTTTTTTTGTGAGAACAGAAGCATGCAGCCAGTTATAAACTTTTTATTTGGGCTAGAAAATATAATAAGTTAAAATAGAAGTTTACCTTCATTATCTTGGATCCATCAATGCGATATCTAACACGTTTTCCTACAATTTCAGCAGGGACAACAATGTCCTCCAGCATGGCTTCATGCACGACAGTCAGTGTTCGGCTGCGAGGGCGTTGAACAGCAGAACCTTTCTTTGGGGGCCTCAATGTCCTTCGGGTTGCTATCAGAATCACATCCTACAAAATCATACGGTGTATAACAGGCAAGAAACCATGAGGAATATTGCTGTGCATACATAGTGCTATGAGGCAAGAGTTGATATTATTGTGTAGTTAAAACATATTAAGATGTGGCGCAAAAAGGTTAAATAAGTCTGAAATATTAAAGAGCTCAGATAGATGTTAAATCAATTCTACTCCCTGACCTTTCTGAAGGTCTCATAATGAGCTGGGATTAACATTTATCATCATTGCACATTCCAATTACTATGTTTTTATTATAATCAATCTTCCACAAATGGCTCAAGACTGTTTTCGCGCACGCAACACACACAGAAATCTTGCGTCAGAGTTGAACAGCAACAAGGGTTAAGACAGTGGTGGCTTAATACAAGATAAATACCTGACCAAAAAAAATAAAAAATACAAGATACATAAGCACCCACCACCAAAAAAAGAATGAATACGCATCCGAAGACAGATAAAAAGGGGAAAACTGAAACAATGAATAAGGTTTCAATAGAATGTGTATCAATGGAAAATAAAAGAATAAGATAGAACTTCACTTTGAAAGAACACATCTAAGATCTTTTTGGAGGTATTTAAGGTTAGTAAGACTTGGGAAATAAGTTGAAGTAAGCGAATCAAAAAACCGCTGCAACATCTCGTACTAATAAACTAAAGAGATAAATTTTAGTATCTGCTCTTTCAACAAATAACAGTTTCTGAAACACAATCTCACACGGTAGATAATTGAGATTCCTCACAATATTGGGCTTGTTGAAAAACCTGTGTAATGTAAATATGTAAGTAAAGAAGAAAACACAACAGATGAAAAACTCAATTCTCGTAAATGATGAGCAATATTCATTCTTAGACATGTACACCAGCATCTTGTGACTGTCTTAACACAAGAAGAAATTGTACAAAGACCAACAAATATGAATCTTCGGACCAAAAAAAAAAAAGGAAAAAAACAATGTGAAATGTGTTACTCAGTGAACAAAAAAATTGAAGGGATTCATGAAAAAAACAATAAGTTGCTATGCAAATGATACACATATGTATTTATCTCTCTCAAGGACAATCCCAAGAGGTAATGGCAGAAAATCTGCTCCCCAAGCCAATACGATATGAGAACGCCCAAAGATAAAGCAGGATTCTCCTAGGAAAGGAAGTCTCAACCGCTACATTATCAAGGTGGCTTAATCTGTGACAATAATCATGTAAGTATATGAAGTCTAAGAGTTCATTCCAACGAATAACTGTCACAGATCATCCTAAACCCAGACCATGCAAAGCTATAAGAGAAGAATCAAAGATCAAGAACCATTATCTACTAGCAATGAATTAACTAAGATAACCAGATCTTATATTTTTTTGAGAGAAAGAGAGAGGCCTTCAATAAGTAAAATGATAAAAGCAATGCATAAAATGATTTCAAAAATCAACAAATTAATGCAGTCAATATGATTAGACTCAATACAATTCTTCTTCCAATTTCAATTGATAAATGAAGCATATGGTTTCAGGGTTCATACTTAATTTCTGATATACTGTATTTTCTAGATTGGCACAATAAGAAAACAGAGAAATTTTATTACCTTCCCACTGAATTTCTTTTCCAACTCTCTGACAAGCCTGACATGAATTTTGCGGAAGGCTTTTCTCAGCCGATAGGGAACATGGATGACAACAGCCTTCCGGTTCCCAGAGACATCAACTTGACTGCATCAAGGAGAAACAAAGAGAACTATCAGGCGTCATTGCAAGTACCACATTGCTTTATTTGACAATATAGTCCTCAGACCATTCTTACACTGCTGAATTTATGTATAGATCCTTCAACTCACTTTTGAGCTCCTGGTTGGTATTCTCCAAATCAAACAAGGCCTGCATACAAAGTGCATGAGAATCCTAGCCACATGTTTCACACAAGGATGAATAAGGAGGTAAAATATAATAAAAGGCCTTTAAAAAGAGAATTGCATCCAACCTGTGCTACAGACTCCTCAAAATCAGTAGGTTCAGCATCCTTATCTTTGTGGATTTTCTTCCTTGAGGTATACATCTTCACAGACCTGCTTGAATGAGTTTATAGTCAATGGATAATATGCTTTTCAACACGCCCGATAAAATATTTCTGGATAAGCATAGTATTAAAAGTATTGCAGATGAAAAAGAAGAAAGTTTTCTTAGGTAAGAATGCTTTGCTGAAGTATTGCAATATAAATCAGGGTTGAATGACCCAGCTGAAACTGATTTGCAAAGTACTGGCATGAATTTTTGTTTTTTTTTTTTTTGGGTCTCAAGATAAAGTGCACCACTACTAAGGTCAATATTGCTCCAGAAACCATGTCACATTGAAACACAATAATCACAATCAACTTCAATCTACTGTCATCAATATTCTCAGTAACCAACCAAAACTTAAATAAACTGAAATCTAAGAGGAAAATGGTATTTCAGATTCTCAACTATCCTAACAAATTTTCATCGTCGTGCATTACCCAAAACAAAAACTCTTCTCTGTATATGAACATAACAGCTACCAATTAACACTAGAATTGAAAAAAATCACATATAATGAATATAAGAGTTCATTTTTTTCTCACTATTTCACATATTCTCAGAAACGAAGCAGATCATAAACACTTCATAACGCTACAACACTTTTATAGAATGGTGATCAGAAAGACAGCAAGGTGTGACCAAGATTCAGGATGAAGCAGTACATACCTGGCGGAGAATGGCGAAAATTTGAGAGATCTGTGAAGAAACCTATATCCAATAAAAAAAAAACCTAGCTCTTTGCAGTTGCAGAAAACTATAGGTTTTGGGGTATAAATGGTTTATAACAAAAGAATAAACGGCTCGGATGCGTTCGAGTAAATATTTTGTACGGTTCAGATTGGGTGGGCTGGATCAAGGTTAGGGATATCAGTGGACCGAAGCGGGGGCGGAAGGAATGTAGTCTTCATCCCCGTACTCCTTTAAAAAGATTTTGTTCATCCCCGGTCCACCCCGTTAACGGGTATAATTTTCATCCCCATCTTCATCCACGGATAAATTTTTAATTCTCGTCACCGTCCCCGCTTCCCCATACCTGTTTAAGCTCAAGGCCAAACCCAAGTAGCATAATTCAAAATTCTAAATAAATATAATATTTTAAATAATCCAACAACATTCTAAATAATCTAGTGAATAATCTAAATTACAAAATGTAAAAGCCAAAACAATATAGTATTCTGTTTAAAGTGTCATTGGACCACAAAAAGAGAAACGAAACTATTAGAGAGAAAGAAAGAAAAGAAAAATAAAATTGAACTAAGAAAACGATAGCGCTACACTAGAAGTTCCTAGAAGAATTTTTATTATTACAATTCATATTACAGCCATAAAAGTGTTAAAAGATGAAAACTTAAAATTTCGCTAATTTAATAATTCTCTCAATTTTTTAGTTCACTATAACAGAGAAACTCATCGACCTCCATTCACAATATTTCTATCCACAATGAAATACAAAACTATCTTACTTTCTCTTATCTGTTTTTAGAGCATGGTCAATCAAAACTCCTAACAGTTTCAATCAGTGAACACAAATAGAAAAAGAAATAATCAAGAAAAAAAGTTGATAAAATTACTACATAGCAATACCACTTGTTAGTTTGATTACCATATTTCTAGATTAGTAGTTACAGTAAATATGTTTAGTTAAAGCTTGCTAATATATATATATATATAAAGGGTAGCGGGGGTGGGGAGGGGAGGGGAGGGGCGGGGGAAGGGTAAGTCCATCCTCGCTTTCATCCTCATACGGGTTTATACGGGTATCCCCGTATACGTCCACCATCCAATACGTATAGTCCATCCTCCGTCCAAACGGGACGAGTTTGGACGAATACTCGCTTTTCTCCGATCCACTGCTATCCCTAATCAAGGTTGTGTTTATATACGGAAATGGTGGGGGAAGGACAACTCCGACCCAACTCTTTTCTGTACCTAAATTTAAATTTGAATAGAAATGATTTAAAATGTTTCACTAATACTAGATTAATACTTATATTAAATAAAAAGAAATTTTAACTTCCAAAAGAGAAAGAAAATCTTTTTCTAAAACTAATCATTTTCAATGAAAATCCAAACTCTTACATAAATTTGAATAAAAAAAGAAAAAAAAGCCTTGATTTGGTATAGAACAATTCAATGAAGAAATTCAAATTTAAAGGAGAAAATAAAAAAAAGAGAGGAGAAACTCAAATTTAAAAGAAAATAAAATATGATTGTTGAATCTTTAAAAGATTATAAAATCTCACCGTTAAAAATTTGAATATAAATTTGAGTTTTGGTTGATTTGATATAGGTATAGATCTAGCATTGAAATATTTTTATGAGATTTTTTATCCAAATTTAAAATTGGGGTTTTAAAGGGTAAGGATTGAAAATGCTGACCATCTCCAATGGTGACTGAAACTCTTACCAAAATTTAAATAAAAAAATGGGTAAAAAATTTAATTTGATACAAAACACTCCAATAGAGAAACTCAAAGTTAAGAGGAGAAATTCAAATTCAAAAGAGGACAAATCTAAATTTAATTAAGGACAAACTTAAATTTAAAAGAGAATAAAATATGACTGTTGGATCTTTAAAGGAGAATGAAATCTAACCATTGGTAATTTGGATAAAAAATTTGAGTTTCTCTTGATTTAGTATATGTTTTAATGTTTGGGTATTGGGTTGGAGAAGGTTTTTAGGGATGTTTTACTAAAATTTAAATTTGGGTTTAGAAAATGGTAAGGGTTAGAGATCCTATCCAACCCTATTTTAATCCAATTGTACAAAATTCATCATAATTTTTCTCTCTAAAAAATATTAACTTCTCTGCATGACTCACAATACCATATAATCCAATCAATACACTCCCCAACGTTAAACAATTCCATCAAATCCAATTTAGTATAAATATTGCAAGATTAATTTAATTTTTGATATTGTGTAGTATCTTCTGATACGAGGTTATTACCAGTTTATATATATGCTAGTCATTACCAGTGTCCGAAGGCATTATATAACACATAAAAAAATTACAAGTAATTGTCCAGCTTGAAAAAGAAAATGGTTTTAAAACATTCATACCAATTTTTTTAAAGTGACTCGAAATATATTGTCGATCATGTTCTCCATATTAATAGAACTATCACAAAAATGTATAAAAAAAATCCCCAAAATAACATCAAATATATAAATACCTTGAAAAAAAACAAATACTAACGAAACCTAATAAAATTTACAATTTTTAAGCAATAAATTAAATCTTGCTCATTTATAAGATGCATGAATTTATCATCATTATCACCATTCATCCTAATAACACAACATAATTATAAATTCAATCACTTGTTAATTTTTTATTGGTAATTAATTTGACTTTGATTTATTTTTTTGGTGCAATTGGTTTAATTTTTTTTATTATTGGTGATTACTTGGCTTTGAATTTTTTTATTTTTTTGATGCAATTAGTTTCACTTGTTCTTTTATCAATGATTAGTTTGGTTTTGAATGTCTACAACCTAGAATTTTTTTTTTTTAGTATTCAAATATTTGCTCATTCTATAAAATTATTTAAATATTTAAATATTTGGATTTTTTATTTTTTTAATTGGTGATTAGCTTAGGTTTGAATGTCTACAACTTGAAAAAAAAATAAAATTTATAGTTGGTTTTGAATTTTTTTTTTTGTACAATTGGTTTCACTTATTTTTTTTATTGGTCATTGTTATTTTTTTTTATTGGTAATTAGCTTGACTTTGACTTTGTTTTTTTTAGTGCAATTGATATCACTTGTTATTTTGTTTATTAGTGATTAGCTTGACTTTGACTTTGACTTTGAATTTTTTTTTTTTTTTGTGTGATTAGCATGGTTTTCAATGTCTACGACCTAGATTTTTTTTTAATATTTAAATATTTTCTCATATATAAAATCATACAAATGCATGAGTAAAGAAATACCAAAAATAACAATAGCCCATTGAACATATAACATTTAACAATAATAAAATTGTGTCACAATTACAAATTTTGAGTAAAGAAGCGCTGAAAAATAACAATACATATAATATACATAACTTTCACTCATAAAAGTGAATGAATGTGTGACGCCCCTAAATCTGGGGGTCCCGTTGACCACCGTCAACCTGCGAAAATATCCGTGAGTGCCGCATAATCCGACATCACGTAATTGTATCTCTTTACCTGAAATTTTAACTCACACGTGTAACCCGTATTCTTTCAATTATTTAATCTAACCAAGGTTCAATATACCCCAATACATCTTATTTAATGTCCATTTGTATCTTTGGAACCAAGGAACCAAAGTTCAAGGGCATAACACTTTAGTTTTAAAATTTGAAAAATTTGGAAAAGCGTATTGGTACTGCGTACCGGTACGGCTTGCCCTCTGGACAGACAGTACCAGTACGCCATACCGGTTCACTCTGTCTTCTGGACCATAGGGTACCGGTACATAGTACCAGTACACTCTGTCCAGTTTTGTCCATTTCACCTATTTTTCATGTACATCCATTCCATACAATTTACATGCCAAAATGGAATTAAACCAAAAGTTTTACATAAAACTCGGTTCAAGAGCCACAACCCAGCTCTTCTTCACCTTAGAGGCCCCGTATGTGTGTCATCCACAGGAATATGCCTCGTACCTAAAATGTTTTCCGTATAGGGTGAGCCAACGCCCAATAGAATACTTCCTACAAGGGCTACTCCCCACCTAAATGCATATAAATGTATACATGCAACAACACTCAACCAATATCCATTCTAATGCAAGAATATTTAATTCATGTTGGAATCTATCATGTCATGCCATAAAATGAGATGAGACTCACTCACGCACATCAACCCAAGCCTTCACCGGCTTTCACCACACTATGCAATACAAGTGTACTACATTTATCATTGATGAAATACATCCAATTATCAGTTTTAAAACACCCACCATATATTCATAAAATCACTTCATTCATGGATGTTTCCCATCAAATGAAATCATTATATAATAAAATCATGTGTCTTTGTTTGGGTAGTGGACTTTTGGTGTCGCACCACCGGCTCCACAAACCGATACACTTTTTTGGATTTATACCGTAGGAAGTGTATAAAACCAGTAGTCGGGTCTTGTACCCGAGGACATGTCTAGCCCTTCTTGCTATACCCGACACAAGTTTTTCATGCCATGCTATCATGCGATTCTGTCGAACCTTGATCCAACGGTACCGATCCCACTTATTACCCACCTACTTGGTGTTTGATATCAACCATGCACTCACACCCATGAAATGCGATGTGTTCCTGTGCATATGCGATGTAATGAATGCCGTGAGCCAAATTAACTACATATCATGTCCCATATGTAATGGATGCCATATGGACAAATTAAACCACACATCTCAACATGTGTCATGACAATTTATATTATAGGCATATAAATTTCATAAATCAATACAATGTCAATATCTCAATGAGCACATATTAACATTTCTTTTCAACACATTTTCTAAGTATGTTATACATCACTATGTCATAACAACTTGATTCACACATAGACATTTTGACAAACACCTTTAAGACAACAATTCATGTTATCACACAAGAGTTTCCACCTCATTCACAAAGCATAGTATATAACATATAGTATGCCCAAAATATCAAATTCCAAGGAAATCACACACAAGTAATTTCCTATGCCAACATAATTAGGAATTGATCTAGGCCAAATTTTATACCCATTTCCTCATTTTCATAACCATGGTCAATGACCGAGGTTATTCGATACCCTTACCCTAATCCAAAGTAGGAGAAACCCTACCTCTTGGAGGGTATAAGAAAGAGTAGAAGTCTTGAGACATTCTTCTAGTCCCCAAAACCTTGATTTTTCAAATCTCTCATTTTGAATCTTCGGTAAAATCCCTTGTTCTTGGTACGTACACATAGCCCTCGTTGCGTAGACCAACTTTGATTTTTGGATCAAGCAATTCCAACCAATGGAACACCTTGGATCGTAGAAGAAAGGTAGAAAAATGAATTTTTCCATCTTCTCTCTCTTTTCTCTTTTTAACGCCTGAAGCATCTGGCCAAATGAGTGTGAAAAATATCTGATTTTTCAGATATTAACCCCTATTTATACTTTTAATTGCGCGGTCCACATTGTCCCGCTCATTTATCACTTTCGGGTCCGTTTTTAATCAGAAACGACTTAATTAAATCCTGATTTCAGTTCAAATAAATTTTATTTGAACTTGTATTCAATTATAAGGAAATTTTATAATTTTCATTTTTGAGAACGTTTAAAAGTTTATTTGTTACCCAATTGTCTCGAAAAATGTGTAAAATTTGACTATATCAAAATTTGACATAATTTGATGTAATAACTCAATTTTGTGATACAAATCTAACGGTGAATTCTGTTGCTTCATCCGAGCTCTATAGAAATATGCATTTTAATCCCGCATAATAGTGACAAATTACTATTTTGCCCTTTGCCTGAAAAAATTCAAATTTTTTGGGATTTCACAGAATGAGATAGAGAGAGAGTGTTTGTGAAAGAAAGGTAGTGAGAGAGAGAGAGAGAGTGTGTGTGTGTGTGTGTTTGGTAGAGTGTGTTTAAAACGTTTAAGAAATAGGAGAGAGTAATATATGTGTGTGTGTGTATTAAGTGTATTTAAAAGAGATATAATATAAAGAGAAAAAGAGAGATTTGGGTGTATGAGATAGAGAGAGAGTTATATGAGAGGTGGGAGGGAGTTTTAGAGTTGTAAAATGAATAAAAATTCAATTAGGATAATCAGATCAATAATCTTCAAACGATTTGAGCCGTCAAAAGCTCAAGACAAACAATATTTTTACTTTATTATATAGATATATATTATAATCCATAAACTCCAATAACTTCTGATCCAAACTCGGATCAACCTCCATTTTCCCCTTGTTCAAATTCGAAAAAGGCTTCTTTGATTTCTCTGGAAAAGAGGTTACTCTAGTTCGCATCTCCAACGTTTGAAAGCAGAACAGATAAAGGAAGAAAAAATTTTTTGGAGGCAAAAATGAAGGAAAATAATTCTTGGGATACGACAAATTCTTTTTTAATAAGATTTGAATCTAAAAAAAGGTTTATCTATTGGAGAGACCCATACTAAATTAGACCTTTTACCCTTTTTTTTTACTCAAATATAGTTAAAGGTATGTGTCTCTATTAGAGATGGTCTAAAGAACATGCCCAAACATGTTGGTCTCAAGGCAAAATTTGTTGATTCAAAATTTTATTCATGAGTACATGGATGTTTCACACACACACAAAAAGAACTTTCTTGTGTGTGTGCGTTAACAGAGTTTGTGTGCGTGTGCATTTTGGCATACTAGTGTGTGTATATTTTTTTGGTGTATTAGTAAGTATGTATTTTTTTGCATTATTATATATTTTTAGTATATTAGTGTATGTGCGGGGAGGGAGTTTGTTGTATTATATGTGTCTGTGTGTTTTCTTTTTGTGTATCATTATTTGTATTATGATGCACTAGTATGTGTGTGTTTTGGCGTTGTTCGTATATTTGTGAATGTTTGTGTATACTAGTATGTATGAGCACATAATGTGTATCTGCATGTATTTTGGTGTATTAGAGTGTGCACATATATGTTTATTTTAGTATGATAGTGTGTTTTTTGTGTGATAGTATGTGTGTGTGAGTGAGACCCTATGTGTTTAGTTTATTCCATAAGGTATGATATTTAGTCTGGTAAATTATGGTTATGAAGTATATTTCATAAATTGATGTTTTGGAGTAACCAAGCGTGGAAGAACCAAACTAAGTGAAATTTTAGAGATATTTGGGGAAAAATAATATCAAAAATGAATTTGAAGTGTTGAAAAACCTTAGTGAGTCAAGTGGGTAACATTTTGAGATTTGAGGAGTCTGGACAGAAAAATAGATCCATCTAGACACAAGAAATGCGTACCTGGACGACTCACAAGAAATTAGGCAGATGCTTAGCTCAATTTGGACACAAGAAATGCACGTCAGGACATGCCTCCAAAATTAGCTGCGATTAGGTTTTGAGTGACACTATAAATACCTTACTAGGGGGGGGGTTTAGGGTTTCTGTAATGCCCTTAAATTCACTTTGGAAAGAATCACTATCTATATAACATCTAACCATGAGAGCATCTAAGATAACCATTAAATAATAAAAACTATTCCACATTCAAAGATTAACTAGATAAATTTCTAAGAGAAACATAAATAAATTATCAGGTTTACATCCAAAACTAAAACAATAGTATGAAAAATAGCATAAAAACGTTGTAAATTTATCATAGATATAATTGAATAGGAATCAAAACATACATATAAATAACCTTAATCCTCAATGAGTGAGTTTAAGAAAGAATTCCTACCTCAATCCGATGTTGGAAAATAACCCTACCATGTTTGAATCAATCTTGACACGAGAATCCTCCTAGTTCCTCCCTTTTTACTTCCTCTCAAGCTTTCTAGGGTTTTTTAGGATGAAAAACTACTGGACATAGGCGTATGGGTCATTCCCTAGGTATTATAATGCAAAAATTGAAGAAAACGCTCAACACAAGTCGTCCAATGTCTACCCCGTCCATTCGGACGTGTGTTTTTCCCATCTGGATGTGAGTGACAATCTTCTTTCGACTTTCTACTCAATTTTGACATAGTTAAAGGCTGATTCACAAATTTTTGTGAAATACACTTTTATAACCCTTGAAGTTTAGTTTCTAATGTACAAAATCAGATCAATTAGACATTGAGATAAAAAAAACTAAGGTAGTATCTAATTCATTTCTAGCCAAAATCTCTCCAAAATGCATTTTAACTACGAAATATTTTCAAACTTTCAATACATCCCATTTTAGTTATCCCAAGGTTTCTTGACCTTTTAGATTCAATGATAGCCTTATTTGGACCTAAAAACATTTAGAAACTTACCTATCTACACTTATCCAGTTTAAAAACCTCCGAAATTAAATTCGACACGAAAGTCAATATGCATGAAATTCAAACTTCATGATCAATCTTTTAACAATGATTCAAAATTTCTATCATCCTTTTGGAAGTACTCTTAATATCATTTTATCCATATTTAACTTTTGTACATGGTTTTATACTTTCTTTACATGTTTTTCAACCCTAAGGAGCCTACAAAAATTTTGGAGAGAAGAAGGAAGAGGAAAAGAGCAGACCGAGCTAGGAATTAAGGAGATCCACATTTAGGAAACAACATAAAACATTCAGGATCAATTTTTATGGAATCAAGGTTGGATCTATTTCCCATTCCCAGTCATTGAGGTTAGGGTTATTATGTATATAATTTTTGACTTGAATCTGTATACATACTATAGATCTATATCTGTTTTGAATTTCTTGCAAACGTATGATTTTTTTGTTGGAAAAATACCTAATTTACATCCAATGTCTATTTTTAGTCTATAAACCTTAGATTTTTTAATATTGCCCAATTGATAATTTCTCTTTACGATCTCATAAATTTTTTATTGAAATTTTCTTTACGTTAAAATTTGTGAAAATTGATTTTAGTGGTATACGTGATCTATTTGAAAGTACAATTTAAATCTTTTGTATTGGTGGGATTGATGAACTTGAATGCACTCGAACTTATATCGTAGAGTGTTTAAATATTTTCTTATCTTGAAGGGTTTAAAGGTTTTTTATCACTCATAGTGGGGGTGGTTCCTTGTGGGGTTCTAAACTACCATTTTTAAAGGTTTTTTTTATCAATCATAATTTTTCAAGGTTATTAGTTAGAACATGTTTGTTATGAAATTGAGGCGTGACAAGATTTGGTATCAGAGCGTAGTAATTAAGTCTTACATAAGAACTGTAGGTTATGTTCTAGTCATAGAGTAGTAGGTATAAGATGGAAGGGATTTTAGACTTGAATCTTCCGGGAATGATATGTAGGATAAGAGTAATTTGATGCTTACATGAGTGAAAAAGAACTAAGCTATGTATGTTTCTGTAGAATGGATAGAAATCAAAACACCACAAACCCCAACCTAAGATGCCATAAGTGGCATATACCAATGCCTACGGGAGCTGGCCAAACTGGTTCAACACTAAACTGTTAACAACAACACAAAATGGGGTCATCCAACCATTAGCTAAGGACTAGAAAAATGGCAATGAGAGTAGAAGGATGCTGGTCCTTAGAGAGTTTCTAAGACAACATTCACCAACCTTCAAAGGGAGTTCTACCCCAATGGAGGCCGATAGATGAAACGACAGGTGAAGAAGATATTCAACAATATGAGGATTACTAAGGATCTACAAGTAGGCCTTGCTACCTACCTACTGGAGGGAGAGGCAGACCATTGGTGAGATGTTATCAAGAGGATGAGGGGTGTGAATGAGATAACTTGGGAAGACTTTGACTAGGTATTTAATAACAAGTACTTCTTGGATTTTGTCAAGGACAAGATGAGTGATGATTTCTTGGCATTGCATCAAAGAAACATGATGGTGGCTCAATACAAGGTTAAGTTTGTAGAGTTATCTCAACTTGCCACAAAGTTTTTTTTTACCAATGCAAAGAAGGTTAAGAGGTTTGAGCAGGGTTTGAGGCCTACCATTTAGGAGAAGTTCATAGCTTTTAAGATTCGGGAGTATGAGGATCTAGTTAAGAGAGTTACTTTGGTGGATAGAGATACTGAGGAGACCTAGTGATCACCACAATGATGGGGAGGCCTAATTAGGACTAGTAGCAACAACGGAGGAGTTCAGATGGTGGCTCCATACCGTTGTTCGAATCAAGCTAATGGACAAAGGAGCCAACAGGTTTGTGCAGTAGTGGGCTTGCAAGAGAGGACACATGCTGACCTTTAACTTTGTTTTGGATGTGAATGTATTAGACACCTCAAGAGCAATTGCCCATCTGTTCCATCAAATGGATAGACCGCTCATGGGCCAAATTAGCAGAACACTCAGACGACGGGATATAGCAAAATCGTAATAGACCCCCACCATAGAGGCCACCACAACAAAGGAATAAAGGGGCAATTATGCAAGGTGTCAACAAATTAGGGTCGAGTCTTTGCCATGACCCATGAAGATAAAGATGCTTATAATGCAGTTATGGAAGGTATTGTTCTTATTTACATTTCTTGGGCACGCATTTTATTTAATCCAGGTGGCATACACTACATATGCCATTACTTTGGGTTTAAAGTTTGACAACTTAGATAATTATTTGAGTGTGGATTTACCCACGGGAGAACATATGGATACAAGAAGAGTATTCAAAAATTGTGTGCTCCGGATTGGGGATCAAGAATTGATTGTGGATTTGATTGCATTAGAGATAATGGGGTATGATTCAATCTTTGGGATGAATCTACTAGTTGTCTATCAAGTCATTATAGATTGTTTTAGGATATGAGTGGTATTTCAATTACCAGAAGGTGTAGTTCTAAAATTTTATTATTAAGTGAAATTATTCCTAGCTATTCCCTATTGCAAGGAATTGATTCTTAAAGGCAAAGGTCTTAAGTGGGAGAGAAGGGATGTCATAATTGGGGTTTTCAATAAGATGACCTTTTGATTTTTGATTTCTTTTTCTTTTTCATATTGAAAAAGTAATAAAAATGAGAGCTGTTAAGCTTTTTATCATCCTAGCATCGAGCTATTTTTCTGCAGAACCTCCGTTATAATATCGTCACTGCAGTAGGGTTTAACCACCAAATTTGGGATGGATTGGTGTGGTTTTTGCCATTTCTCAATGCATTTCTTTAGACAAAGACTCCATGTTTTCCTCTTTTCGAGGGGAGTAGTTTGAGTTTTCTAGTTAGTCTATTGGGGTAGGAATGGGATGAAACCTAGTCTGACTTTAGGAATTCCCAGATGTGCTCCCTAAGGAACCAACTGGACTACCACCCCTGCAGAGAAAGTTAAGTTTACCATCGACTTATTCACAGGCACCAAGCCTATATCCATTTCCCCTTACCATATGTCATTGTAAGAATTGAAAGAGTTAAGGAAGTAATTGAATCAATTACTTGCCATCAGATTTATCCATCTAAGTACTTCACATTTGGGTGCACCCATTCTCTTTTTGAAGAAGCATGATAAGACATTCAGATTGTGTGCAAACTATAGGAAGCTAAATCTGTTTAATCAGTTGAGAGGTTCGAAATATTATTCTATGATTGATCTTCTTATCAGGTGCCACCAATTAGGAATCAAGGAGGAATATATTTCTAAGACAGCCTTTCGCACAATGTATGACCACTTGGAGTATGGAATGATGCCTTTTAGATTAACCAATGCTCCCGTAGTCTTCATGGACTTGATGCATTAGGTATTTAAACCTTACCTAGATTAATTTGCAATTGTCTTCATTTGATGACATCTTGATCTATTCTAACACCAAATTGATCTAGGGTCTAAATACCTAGATCAATATGTTACAAACACTGGGGGAATATAATTTACATGTTTAGAAGTGCAAGTGTCAGTTCTGAATGTAGCAGGTAATTTTTTTAGGGCAATTTGTGTCAAAGTAGATAGTGGTTGTGGACCTTGTCAAAATTGAGGTAATGACACCAAAATGTGATTGAGATCCATAGCTTTTTAGGATTGACGAGCTACTATTGGAGCTTCGTGGAAGGATTTTTGTGTTTAGCCATGCCTATGACCCATCTTACAAAGAAGGAAGAAAAGTTTGTGTGGGATGATGATTGTGAGCAGGCATTCACCATTTTGAAGGAGAAATTGACCACAACGTCAATACTCATTATTCTAGATAGTGGTGAGGGATATGATTTGTACACGTATGCTTCTCTAAGGGGATTAAGTTGTGTATTGATGCAGAAGGGGAAGATAGTTTCTCATGGCTCGATACATTTAAAGACTCATTAATAGAATTACCCAACACACGACTTGGAGCTTGTAGCTGTATTGCTATTCTCAAGTTGTGGAGATGTTATCTTTATGGAAAAAAAGTTTAGATGTATTTAGATCATAATATCCTCAAATATATCTTTACTCAAAAGGATTTAAATATTTGATAGAGACGTTGGATTGAATATTATAAGAACTGTGACTTTACCTTACATTATCATTTGGAGAAGGCTAATGTAGTAGTTGATGCAATTAGTAGAAAAAAAACCTAGGGTGCTATAAATAGTGAATAAGTGGAAAGATGATTGAGGCATTGAAAGACTTTGATCTTTTGGTAGGAAAGAATGAGGACATACCATGCTTATTCAATCTCATAGCTCCTCCAATCTGTTGTCCTGGGTAGAGGTGCAACATGTCTCCCTAAGACTCTGTGGAGGGTTTAACCAACCCAATCCGTGAGCGCTTGTTGTTGAGCCAGTTAAAAGGAAGAAGTTGCGCTTTCACTAACTCCTGTCAGTTTTAGTGCACTGGTAAGTGCTTTGATCCAACAATTGGTATCAGAATGAGGTCAAGGGGTCAAGTCCTAGGGTAGTTACTGGGGGATAGATTGTTAGCCTGGGTAGAGATGCAACAAGTCTCCCTGAGGCTCAATGGATTGTTTAACTAACCCAACCCATGTACACTTTTTCCTAAGCTAGTTAAAAGAAAGAAGTTGCGCCTTCATTAGTACTTATGGGTTTTGGTGCAACGGTAAGCACTTCGATCCAACACCATCATCCAACAAAAGATTGTTGAGTTACAATGATTAAATGATCCACTAGAGGCGATTTAGACCTGATTGGAGAATGGAGAAATAGTAGAGGAATGGTTCTTAAAAAATGGAGAGTTAGATTATCAACGGAGGCTGTGCATATTGGAGGATGCACAATTGAAGGAGGATATTTTAGAAGAAAGCCATCATTTCAAATTTATAACTCATTTGGGTAATATCAAGATTTATATAGGGATATGAAACAAAAATATTAGTGGAAAGGAATAAAGAAGCATGTGACTAAATTTAAGGCTAGATGTGCAATATGTTAACAAGTGAAGGTGGAACATCAGAAACTAGGAGGTTTACTACAATCTTTGCCCATTGCCGAGTGGAATTGGGATCATATCATGATGAACTTTGCATTTGGGTTGCCTAGGACCACCAAGGGCGTAATGTGATTTGGGTAATTATGGATAGACTCACCAAGATAGCTCATTTCTTGCCTATGAAGACAACATATGCATTGGTTATATTGAGTCATTTGTACATTTAGGGGATAATAAAGCTTCAAGATGTACCCTTATCCAATGTTTTGGATCAAGATACTAGGTTTGTGGAAAAGCTTGCAAAGAGCCTTAAGGACAAACTTATATTTTAGCACTGCTTTTTACCCTCAAACTGATGGTCAATCTGAGAGGGCGATTCAGATTGTAGAAGATATATTAAGAGCATATGCATTGGACTTCAAAGATAGTTGGAGTGAGTACTTACCGTTAGTGGAGTTTGCATACAACAATAGTTTTCAAGCTAGTATTGTATGACACCTTTTATGAAGTATTATATGGGAGACGCTGTAGATCTCTGATAGGTTGGGTAGAAGTCAAAGAAAGTAGTTTGTTTGTATTAAAAATCGTAAGGGAGACAATGAAGAAAACTCAACTGAGTTGTGATTGATTATGCATTGCCCAAAGTCGATAGAAAAGATATACTGACTGAAGGAGGAGACAACTAGAGTTTAATAAAGGTGATTATGTATTCTTGAAGGTATCACCTCAAAATGAGTAATGTGGGTTAGCAAGAGAGGGAAACTAGCTTCGAGATATATTAGCCTTTTCAATTAGAGTAGTCAAAAAGGTGGTATATCAACTAAAGCTACCAACAGAATTCTTGGGAATTTATGATGTGTTTCATATTTCGATGCAATGAATATGTGAACCTAACACATCATAAGTAGTGGACTTGGAGGCGGTCCAAGTGCAAGAGGAGGTGGCTTATGAAGAGCAATTGGTATGTATTATGGACACCAAGGAAAAAAGTGCTCTACAACAAAATCATAATACTAGTGAAGGTGCTATGACAACACCATGGACTGGAAGTAGTAGCATAGGAGGCAGAGTAGAAAATGAGAGCGCAATATGCACATTTGTTCACTTCTTGAGTTTAGTAACCAGTTTTCAAAATCCTTTTAGGGGGTGGATTGTGAAACCCTTGCATTTATTTTATTTGTAGTAAATTTATTAGGGATGATATTTAGTTTAGTCAATTATGGTTACGAAGTACATTTCATAAATTGATGTTTTGGAGTGATCATGCGTGGAAGGATTGAAGTAGGTGAAAATCTAGAGGGTTGAGGGGGGAAATAATATCAAAAATGAATTCAGAGCATCAAAAAACCTTAGGGAGTTAGGTAGGGTAACATTTTGAGGCCTTAAGGGTTAAAAATACATCAAAACAGAGCTTGGATAAAAGAATAGGTCCGTCTAGATGCGTCAGCAAATTTGGCTAAAGCTTGACTCTGTTCGGACATAAGAAACGCGCCTCCAAAAATAGCCCCTATCAGGTTTTGAGTGTTTCCTCTGTTTTTGACATTATAAATACATTAGGAAAGGTTTTAGGATTTATTTACACATTTATCAACCCTAAGGAGCCTAGGAAATTTTTTTAGAGAAAATGGAAGAGGAAAAGAGCAGATAAGGCTAGAAATTAAGGAGACCCACAATTAGGAAACAACATAAAGCGACTAGGATCAATTTTCTATGGAATCAAGGTAGGATTTTTTTTCATTTTCATATGCATTGAGGCTAGGGTTATTATGTATGTAATTTTTGACTCAAATCTATATAAATACTATAGATCTCCAACTACTTTGAATTTCTTGCAAAATAGGATTTGTTTTGTTGGAAAAATATCCGATTTACATCCGATGCACGTTTTTAATCTATAAGCCTAAGATTTTTGAATAATGCCTAACTGAATATTTTTCTTTGCGATCTCATGCATGTTTTATTGAATTTTTAATGATTATGGAAACTAATGTTTGTAGTATACGTGATTTATTTGAAAACACGATTTAAATCTCTTTTATTGATGGGCTTGATGAACATAAATGCACTCAAACTTATATTGTACTCAAAGGGTTTGACAGTTTCCTATCATTCATAGTAGGGTTGTTTCCTTGTGGAGTTCCAAACTACTATTTGTTCACGTAGACTCAAGGCTGAAGATTAGTGTACTACTTTTGAGTATATTTTGTTAAATATTGATGCATCAGTATATGTGCTTCCTAAAATGTTGTAGTCCTACGAGGATTGATAGGATGGCTTGTATTTATGGAAGGTGGACCAGATATATTCGGTGTGTGAATTCTTGCTAATCAACCTACATACATAAGTTATTTCTGCTACCAACTATTATTCTCTAAATGATCGATCATATGGTGAAATTTATGTATATGTAGTGAAATTTGATTGTTAACAATGCCACATGTGTTTTTCAAAAGTTATATATTTATTTTTGAAATTGAGACATCTCTTATACATTTTGTAAACATTGTTTAGGTTTGAGAGAGTTTTTCTAATGAGTTAGTTGTGCCCACCCCCTATATTTAACATTTTAGATTTGGGTGTTGAGATTGACACCATCATAGGTGAACATATGGATTGGGATGTTGAAGATAAAAATGTGGATCCAAGTTTCAAGGCATAGAGATGGATTCGTTCATTTGAATTTCATGGTTTTTGAAGGTAGAATATGGTTTATGAATGTTTTCTATGTGGTTAGATAGGTGGTAGATACTATTCATTGAGGTTTGGATATTAACTTGGTTTATGGAATTATACTTTGAGACTTATATTAGCCAATTGATGTTGAATTTTGATTCATTGGGTTCATCGATAATTGTTTTTGGAATGCTCTAATGATTTTTCAAGATTATTAGTTAGAACACGTCTGTTATGAAAATGGGGCATCACATTATGAGAAGTTATAAGTCTTAAAATTAATTTTTATAAATTATTCTAAATGCTACATTAGTATGGTCTAATAACTTTATTGTAACTATGAACAAAGTTATGTTATGGCCAAAGAGGTTATTCAGCACTTCTTCGTCGTGAATATTTGAAAGAGAATCCAGTACTTCTTGGTCATAAATATCTGAATTGGTTATTCAATGTTCAGAAATTCTTGTTTAGGCAGTTCATACCATCCATATATAGTGTTTTGATCTAAGATTTCAATTCTTCCATGTTTCGGCAGTAACAAATTGTTCCATAGAGCTAGGGTCCAAAATATGGAAGAAACATGAATTTCCATGACTCTACCACCTTGTCAATTCTGTTCCACTCAATCCCTCTTTCATGACCACATATCTTTATGGCTAAGGAATGATAAATCTTTCTCCTATTACATTAATCCAATTTTCATTTCATTCGGGAAAAGCCATCTTTTTTCTCAACAATGTTTTTGTCATTTGATCTAATAGCATTCCGTTAGACAGGAACATATTTGGTAGATGCTGATAACTCTCAGATAGAGTATTAGAACAGATTGATTCATTAGATAACGAACTATTGATTCTAAGCCATCTTTGGCGATTAATCATGAATTTGAAGTACTTTTCTTGCATTTTCTTGATAAACCAGCATTTATATATAGATGTAGAAGGATCTGTTTAGGAAGTAAGAACCCTTTTTGACATTTCTTTATCCACAAATAATTCTCGATGTGAAAACACCAAAACAAAGGGCTGATCTTTGATTGGGAAAAAAATGGATCTACAGGGTCCCAAATGAATTTGCTTATTCAAAAAAGGCTTTATTCTTTGGAAGATCTATATAATGTTCGGTACTATAAGGTTCCACTCAACAAGAACTTTGAATCATTCTCTTGAAGCTCATCCTCTTCATCATAAATGTTCGCTTGCCTTAAAATGACCTGGACCAATAGGGAAATCCCAATTCATTTGGCCTTTTGATATAATCAAATAGATATCCCCAAGGGCACCATATTTTAGGAGCTTGATTGATTAAATCCTCCTCTCTCTGGTGTGGGTCAAGGGTTCTTTCTCCTTCCCCTTCTTCAAACTCCAATTCTTATTTTTTGTAGAGAAATCTTTGATCAAGTATAAAACAATATCCATCTTGCATCATATCTAAGGGATTCCTTGGTTTGGCCTGAAGAAGCAATGCCATTCAATCATTATCAAACTGATTGTAATATTTTTCTATCCATGAGTATCCCACCAGAGCGCCTTCTACTTCTAATAGGACATAAACTTGATCAAAATTATTCTCAACAAGTCTATAAGAAGTGATCCCATTTTTTCATCGGGTCCAAGTAGAGACCAGAAATCTTGAGCAACCAATTCGGCATAAAAACTCAAAAGATAAAGAAGTATCATTAATTTATTCATTCTCGTTCTGAGTTCTAAGTGCCATTTGTATAAATAAGAATCCCCTTTGTTACATGATTTATTCTTCATATAGATAGATATAGGATCTATAGTGCAATTACTTAAAAGTACATTTTGTGCTACATCTCTTCCTATTTGATAAAAAAAGATCCCATGAACCTGAACCGATCTTGTAAAAATCCAAAAAAATTTGAATTTTTATGAAAAAAGGTAAAATGGTAATTAGCTGCCACGATACAACTTGAAAACCTAAATTTTTCTAGAATTCGGATGACGAAATAGACCTCACCGTTGGGTTTGTTTAGCGAAATCTAGTTGTCTATTCAATTTTTGTTAAATTTTGAGACACTCAAATTTTTTACGTTTTACAATGTGATCGGGCATTACGCGACTAAAATAAAAGCAATTGAATTTTAATTGCGAAATGCACAAAATAGTTCAAATAAAATATATTAAACATAATACGAAACAAGATTTAATTGATTCAGAACAAAATTAGATCAGAAAAATACAGGATGTGTGGCGCGTTGAGGGCTAAGTATTAAGGGGTATAAATAATGGAGAAAATTAGATTTTCTCCCCATTTTACACCAAATTTTGGGGAGAGAGAAATGAGAGTTTCTTCTCTACGATCTAGGGCCAAACTCTTATCAAAATGGTTCGGGCCAAAAATAAAAGTTGATCTACGTGACTAGAGCTACATCTATGGACCAAAAATCAGGAATTTTGAAGAAGTCTCAAGATCGTAATTTTTGGAAAACAAATTCTAAAGCTTGAATTGGGTTTTCTTGGAGTTTTTACTATTCGTATTACGTTTCAAGAGGTAGAGTTTTTCTCCTAGCTAGATTTATTTTAAACCTAGAATTTTGTATGAAATGGGTAGCATGATTTGAGATGAAATCTCTCGTCTAAATGTATTTCTAGTGTAACTAGAGTACAGGAAATGACATAAGAATGTATTGAACCAATTTTGCACGAATTGGGTGTTGTTGAAATTACTTGTTTGGTGATTTCATGAGAATGTGATAAATTGGACATGATTATATGTTACGTGGTTATGTGCTTCAAAAGTATTTGATAAATGCCTATGATTGATAAGTATGTTATTTGAATGAAATTGATATAACATGCTTTGTGATGATATTAGAATGTAATTATATGCTTAATGATATAAGTTATATTTTGAGAATTTGGAATTGTTCATTTTGTGCTCATGACATGTTGAACATGATGTTGTAATTGTAATTGAAATCTTGGTTGCATAATAATGTGAAATGCAATTGTACATTACATTGCATATGCATGGCAAGCATCACACTCGTGGGCAAGTGACATGGGTGTGGGTGTGTGCATGGTTTTGATCAAACACCATCCTTGGTGGGTTGATAGGTGGGCTCGGGAATGTTTGGCCAAGGTTCGACTGAATCACACAGGTTGCATTGAAAATAGGGTCGGGGTTAGTAAGAAGAGCCAGATTATCCCTCGGGTGTAAGACATAGTGATTTGGATATGCACTCCGTTGGTATCGAGCCCATAAAGTGTGTCAGTGTACACGAAACTGTTGGTGGAAGTCCATAGATGCTATGTTGGTTGGGTGCTTGTTGGTGGAAGTCTATAAATACCCACCCCAAGAAAAAACCAAAATTTATTAATGGTCATTGGATGTGTAACATTAATGGTGGGAGCTTGGAATGCCCAGATTCATACGTATGACATTGCATGTGTTATGGGAGCCAGTGGGAGACTCAGGTTGCATTACATGCGTGAGTCAGAATGTGAACATTTCATATGCATCAGAGTTGGAGAATATCTTCTTTAGAAGATACTCTATTGAGCGTGCCTCACCCTTTATGGGAATAACATTTCAGGTATAGGACAAGCGTCAATAGCCGACTCTCACATGGGACCTTGTTGAAAAGAAGTCGGATTACGACTTTAAATTGTATTTTGTAAACCAAATTGTATAATTAGTTTTGGACATGTAATGTCATATAAACGATTGTAAAATGAACTCATGTGGACTATATTTTGTGTAAAATTTGATGCTATGTGAGTTTGGGTAAAGGTTGTATGAGATTGGGTGAGTTAAAGTTTAAAAAGGATTGAGTTGGGTGAAAATTGGGCCCTGCTACTGGTAGCACGTTATTTAGCTACCGGTAGCTCGCTGGTAGAGTGCTCAACAACTGGTAACACGTACATGAGCTACCGATAGCTCCTCCAAAATTTTCAAAAATTTAAAATAACTTTGCCATGCCTTCAGTCCTTGAGCCCTTTTGTTCAAAGGATGTAAATGGAGTAATATTAAGGACAAATTGATGTATATTGGACCTTGGAATGGTCAAGTGATTGAAATGTATATAGTTTATGCATTTGAGAGTGCCCGGTACAAAGGAGACTCTGCCCAAACTCTGTGTTGGTTATGATCCCGGTGAAGGAGATGTTATAACGTAGTGTCGAGTTATGTGACATTCATGGGTAGTTCCGCGGTTTAATGGGTAATCAACAGGTTGACAAAGGACCTCCGATTTTAGGGGCATCACAACTTGGTATTGTAACACCCCCCCCCACTACCCAGCAAGATATTGTCCTCTTTGGCACAGGGTCACGGAACACCGTTCTCCTCCCCTGCCCTCAAGGGTTTGTTCCTCCCAGGGGTTCCCTGGGAAAAGGCCTCTTGCAAGGTAAGGGCTGAAGGCTTACTTATAAGCCCAGCAACTCCCCCCTCCGTAACCGATGTGGGATACCAGGATCTCACNGGAGAACGGTAGTCCGTGACCTAGCTGCACGGGGACGTGCAGCCCTGAGGGGGGTGGATTGTGAGATCCTGGTATCCCACATCGGTTACGGAGGGGGGAGTTGCTGGGCTTATAAGTAAGCCTTCAGCCCTTACCTTACAAGAGGCCTTTTCCCAGGGAACCCCTGGGAGGAACAAACCCTTGAGGGCAGGGGAGGAGAACAGTGTTCCGTGACCCTGTGCCAAAGAGGACAATATCTTGCTGGGTAGTGGGGGGTGTTACAGGTATTAGAGCCTAGGTTCTCGATTTATATAAGGCTTGAAAGGCATGGGTCTAAGCCATTACATCCATTGTGCATTACATGTTATGTGTTTTATGAATAATATGAATGATGAAATGTATATGAAAATGAGACACTAGGGTTAAAAAATATAACCTTAGGGAGAGAAGGAACATGACGGTTCATGATATAGATGTCTACTAGTGGGCGGCACCTGCTCTACTAGTGAGACAATGAGAGAAATTTTAATGTTTCGACTTTGATCCCTACTTTGGGATACTAAATTAGTACTCTATTGCTATTTGACATGTGTATAGATGACAAATAGAGGAAAAGGACACCAGAACGGTCGAGAAGGCGGGCAGAAGGACAACCAACCGCCATAGGCCTTTGACTAACAAGCCTTCATGGAGGCTATAAGCACAATGGAAGCTATAAGCATAATGACGGCTACCTTTGCACAAGCTAGGGCCAATGTGGGCCAAGAGGCTTGAGTAACCTCCAAAAGTTGAAGGCACACAAGCCACCAACTTTCACGGGAAGGGCAGATTCGATGGTGACTGACCATTGGTTCCAACAAGTTGATAAGATCTTATAGGCGATGAAGATCATGTCCGATGCTTCTAAAGATAAGGTTAGCTGTATTTCAGCTTAGGGGAAAGACCCATCTATGGTGGGATTGGGTAAAGGCCTCGAAGGACCCAGAGACAATATCATCGGGAGAGTTCCGTGAGCTCTTCATAGGCAAGTACTTCCCATCGGTTGTTCAGTAAGCAAAAGCCCATACACTATTGGATTTGAAGTAAGGGACTATGATAGTGATGAAATACGTAGTTGAATTCACCGAGTTAGCCTGTTTTGTCAATGATTATGTGGCCACAGACTTGGCCAAAATGAGGAGGTTCGAGGATGGTTTGAAATTTTCCATCCGAGTGAAGATTGTGGGTCACCGCTTACAAGATTTGACTTAATGATCAAGACAACCATTGCCATTGAGACTGAGGTGAAAGACGCAAGGGGCATTCGGGTGGCGGGTGCTAAGTATAAGAAGAAGAAGGTTTAATCCTCTTCTTCTAGTTCGGGGAAGAATCAAAAGACTTCTAACCCACAAGGGTATCAAGGTCAGGGCCGCGGTTATCAAGGCCAAGGCCAAGGCCAAAGTCAATACTCCAAAAATGGGAGAAATTTCAAGACTTCCTACCAGTTAGGATAGAGAATTTGTTTCATATGCCACCAGTCGGTTCACATGAAATGAGATTATCCTCAGAGGCAGGGATCCTAGAGTTATGGGGCATCTTAGTTCCAATCATCGATAGGGCATCTACAGACTTATTTCATTCCTCCCTATCCCACCATGGGCCAGGAAAATCAATTATAATGTTAGGTTGTTACACAAACCCCTACTGCTTTATGAGCGAGGACTCCGCAATCAGGGCATGGGCCTAGGCCAAGGACAAGGCTTACAGTCCTGGACTTCAGGGACCTAGGGCCGAGTCTATGCTATAACTACTCAGACTAAACTGGTGGATCAATCGGTGATGCAGGATATATTCTTACTCTCTCGCTTATGAGCAAGGGTATTATTTGACTCTGATGCATTGTATTTATTTATTTATGCATCATGTGTAAGGGATTTGAGCTTAGCGGTTGAGACATTGAAAGAGTCATTGCATGTGAATTCTCCCCTACGAGCTAGGGTATGAATTGATCAGATATGTCAGAATTGTGAGATAGAGATCTTGAAGATTCTATTCACCATGGACCTTAGGGTCATGGACATGTCGGAGTTTGATGTCATCATCGAGATAGACTGGCTGGCAGCACATTGAGTCATCATTAATTGTGATCGAAAGAGAGTCATTGCCTACACATCGTAGGGTGTTTGTTTCAAGTTTCAGGGAAAAAATGTTTTACCCCAAGTAGTATATGATTCTCGTTGGCACAGGAAGTTGATAGGTTGGTTAGCAAGCCTTACCATGGAGGACGAGGTGAAACAAGAGTTGGGTCTACCTTAGGTAGTTTATGAATATGTGGATATTTTTTTGGATGAGTTATAGGGATTACCTCCAAGACTTCATCATTGAGTTGCACTCTGGTACATCTCCCATTTCTATGACTCCATATAGAATGACACATGCAGAGTTACAAAAACTTAAGGTCCAGTTACAACAATTATTGGACAAGAGTTTCATTAGACTGAGTACCACATCTTGGGGCACTCTGGTGCTATTTACCAAGAAGAAGGATAAGGTCTTTCAGCTATGTATAGACTACCGGTAGTTGAATTAGGTCACTATCAAGAATTGGCACGACTCTATTCTAAGATAGATCTACGCACGAGATACCATCAGATGAGGATTAGGGAGACAGATATCCCTAAGGCGACGTTTAAGACACGATATAGGCATTTTTGAGTTCACAGTGATGCCATTTGGATTGACGAATGCCCCGACGGCATTCATGGATCTCATGCATAGGGTGTTCCAACTCTACCTAGATCAATTTGTTATTGTCTTTGTTGATGACATCCTTATCTACTACAAGTCGGAGGAGGAACACAAAGGTCACTTGAGGGTTATTCTCTAGACCTTGAAAAACCATCGGTTGTATGCCAAGTTTAGCAAATGTGAATTTTGGTTGACGAAAGTAAAATTTTTAGGACACAAGGTCTTGGGTTCGGGTGTGTCGGTTGACCCGAAAAAGGTTGAGACAATCATGAGTTGGGGGAGACCCAAGTCAGTCTTTGAGATACATAGTTTCTTGGAATTGGCAGGATATTACAGGAGGTTCATTAAGGATTTCTTTTGATTATTTGCAACTATTACTAGATTTACCAAGAAGGAGGTCAAGTTTTAGTGGGTTGACTCGTGTGAGAGGGCATTTTAGGAGTTAAAGATGAGGCTTACTTCAGCTCCTTTTCTGATAGTTCAGGAGAGGGGACAAAAGTACACAGTATAATGTGATGTCTCGAAGGATGGACTTGGATGTGTATTGATGTAGTCTGAGAGGGTGGTGGCTTATAGTTCTCGGCAGTTAAAGAGTCATGAGTAGAAATACCCCACTTATGACATGGAGTTGGCGACTGTCGTCTTTGCCTTGAAGGCATGTCGCCAGTATAGGGAGCAGTTTGACACTCAATAGGACCTTAACATGAGGCAACGTAGGTGGATGAAATATTTTGAAGACTATGACTTCACTTTGCATTACCATCTCGATAAGGCCAATGTGGTGGCTGATGCACTCAGTTGGAAGTCACGGGAAGTCTTGGCTAGTATAGCTTCTCAAGAGTGGTTGATGCTTGAGAATATGGGATAGTTCGGGCTACATTATAGGGGTTAGACTTAGAGCACTTTTAGGAGTTTGGTGGCTACCCCTTTCCTATTGAGTAGGGTGATCGAGTCCTAGGTGCAAGACATGGAGATATCTTCCATTAGGGACCGAGTATAGTTAGGTACATGTGATGAGGGCTAGGCCATTCATGTAGATGTTAGTCTTTAGTTCAGGAGAAGGGTTGTGGTTTCTCAGTCTGTGAATCTAAGAAAGAAGATCCTTAGGGAGTTTTATTGCTCCTATTTAGTTGTGCATCTAGGTGGCACAAAGATGTACCATGATATTTGAAATTAGTACTATTAGAGCGGGATAAAGAGGCACGTTGAAAACTTTGTTAGTAGATGTCTCACGTGTCAGTAGGTGAAGGCTGAACACCAGAGACCAGCGGGGTTGTTCCAACCTTTGGAGGTGGTTCAGTGGAAGTGGGAGCACGTCACAATGAATTTTGTGACCCAATTGCCATTGACATTACATGGACATGATGCGGTGTGGGTGATAGTGGACCGATTTAAAAAGTCAACACACTTTTTGGCAGTTTGAATGACCTTCATACTAGAGGAATTCTACAGGATGTACATACGAGATATAGTCTTGTTACATGGTGTGCTTGTATCTATAGTATTAAATTGAGATCCTAGGTTCGTAGCCCATTTTTGGGAGAATTTTCAACAGGCCATAGGGATGTAGTTGATGATAAACATCATTTTTCATCCTGAGACAGACGGTCAATCAGAGAGGACCATCTTGACTTTAGAGGACATGTTACGAGCATGCATACTTGATCTCAAGGGTAGTTGGAAAGAACCCTTACCCTTAGTGGAGTTTACCTATAAAAACAGTTATCAGGTGAGCATACAAATGACACTCTATGAGACGCTTTATGGGAGGCCGTGCCATTCTCTGGTGTGTTGAATGGAGGTTGGAGAGAGACCCTCCACGGGTCCAGATTTGATCAAAGATACCTCATAGAAGGTGGACTTGATACATAAGCATTTTTTCATGGCTTAGAACTGGCAGAAGAGCTATGCAGCTAGATAGTAGTGACCTCTAGAGTTTGAGGTTGAAGATCACATCATTTTGAAGGTGATGCCTAAAAAGGGAGTGGTCAGGTTCGAGAAGCGAAAAAAGTTGTTGTTGAGGTATATTGGGCCCTTCGAGGTACTTGAAAGGGTTGATACAATCATTTTTTGATTGTCATTATTGTCAAATCTATCTGGTGTTCACATGGTGTTCCATGTCTCTCTGCTCTAGAAGTATACTCCAGATTCTATGCATATGGTGGATTGGGGTAGGCTAGTTGTTGATGCATATGAGACATTCGAAGAGGGACTAGAGTGCATCGTGGATAGCCGAGAGCAAGTTTTGCGAGGCAATACCGCGAGGCTGGTGAAGGTGTTGTGGTTGCACCGTGGTGTGAAGGAGGCGAAATGGAAGAGTGAGGAAACTATACGTGCCAGTGAACCGTTCTTGTTTGAGGATGGAGATATTTTCTCGTGGTCATAAGTGTTACATGACTTGTTGTATATGCATATGGTTATGAGTGCATGTGTGTGTAAATTTCGGGGATGAAATTTCTTTAAGGGGGGAAGAATGTAAAAGCCTGAGAAAATTTGAATTTTTATGAAAAGGAAAAAATGATAATTAGTTGTTACGGTATGGGTAAATATACCTCACCATTGGGTTTGTCTTATGAAATATAATTATTCAGTCAATTTTCATTGAATTCTAAGAAAGTCAGATTTTTTACGTTTTACGATGCGATTGAGCATTGCGCGCGGCTAAAATAAATGCGATCGGATTTTAATTGCGAAAAGCAAAAAATGGTTCAAAGTTAGTTCAAATAAAATATATTGAACATAACACGAAATGAGATTTAATTGATTCGAAATAAAATCGGATTAGGAAAAGACGGGACGTGTGGCGGGTTGTGGACCAAGTATTAAGGGGTATAAATAGGGGGAGAAAATTAGATTTTCTGTACATTTACACCAGATTTTTGGGAGAGAGAAAAAAGAGACAGAAATGAGGTTTTCTTCAAGCTTCTTTCTATGATCTAGGGCCAACCTCTAGTCAAAACGTTTCGAGCCAAGAACAAAAGTTGATCTGTGCGACAAGAGCTAGGTCTACGTACCAAAATTAGGAGATTTTGACGAATTTGAAGAATAAGATTTTTAGTGAAGCTTGAATTGAATTTTCTTGGAGTTTCTATCATTCGTATTACGCTTTAAGAGGTAGAGTTGTTCTCCTAACTAGGTTTATTTTTAACTTAGGGTCTCGTATGAAATAGGTAGTATGATTTGAGATGAAATCTCTTGTCTAAATGTATTCCAAGTGTAACTAGTGCATGAAAAGTGACATAAGAATTTATTAAACCAATTTTGCATGAATTGGGTATTGTTCAAATTTTTTGTTTGGTGATTTCATGAGAATGTGATAAATTAGGTTTGATTATATGTTACATGGTTATGTGTTTTAAAAGTGTTTAATAAAATGTCTATAATTGATAAGTTTGTTGTTTGAATGAAATTGATATAACATGCTTTGTGGTGGTGTTAGAATGTAATTATATGCTTAATGATATAAGTTACATTGAGAATTTGGAATTGTTCATATTGTTATCATGACATTTTGAACATGATGTTGTACTTGAAATTAAAATCTTGGTTTCATAATGATATGAAAGGCAATTGTACATTACATTGTATATGCATGGGAAGCATCACACTTGTGGGCATGTGACATAGGTGTGAGTGTGTGCATGATTGTGATCAAACACAATTCTTGGTGGGTTGATAGGTGAGCTCAGGAAAGTTGGGCCAAGGTTCGACTGAGTCGCACGGATTGCATTGAAAATAGGGTCGGGGTTAGGAAGAAGGGTCAGATTATCCCTCGGGTGCAAGAGCTGATGATTTGAATACGCACTCCGTTGGTATTGAATCCATAAAGTGTGCCAGTGTAAGCAAAGCCATTGGTAAAAGCCCATAGATGTCGTGTTGGTTGGGTGCTTGTTGGTGGACGTCTATAAATACCTACCTCAAGAAAGACCCAAAATTTATAAATGATCATTAGATGTGTAACATCAATGGTAGGAGCTTGGAATGCCTGGATTCATACGCATGACATTGCATGTGTTATGGGAGCTAGTGGGAGGCTCGGGTTGCATTACATGTGTAAGTCTCATCTCATAACATGAGATAGCATTGTGACATTCATTCCTTAAAGTTGTATGTTCTTGGATGAATGCTTGTTTAATTGTTGAATTGTATGTTAACATTTCATCTGTATCTGGGTTGGGCAATAGTCTCTTTAGGAGATATTCTATTAAGCATGGCTCACATGTTATGGGAATAACATTTCAGGCGCTGGACAAGTACCAGTGGACAGCCCTCACATGTGACCTTGTTGAGAAGAAGCAGTATTGTGGATTTAAATTGTATTTTGTAAACCAAATTGTGGAATTAGTATTGGTAGCACATACATGAGCTATTGGTAGTTCCTCCAAAATTTTCAAAAATTCAAAATAACATTGTGAAGCCTTCGGGCCTTGAGCCCTTTTGTTCAAAGGATGTAAATGGAGTAATATTAAGGACAAATTGATGTATATTAGACCTTAGAATAGTCAAGTGATTGAAATGGATACAGGTTATGAGTTTAGGAGTGCCCGGTACAAGGGAGCCTCTGTCCAAACTCTGTGTTGGTTACGATCTAGGTGAAGGGGATGTTATGACGTGGTGTCTGGTTATGCGACATTCACGTGTACTTTCGTGGGTTGATGGGTGATCAACGGTCTCGGTACAACTGCTCAAACTCTGTGTTGGTTACGATCCTGGTGAAGGGGATGTTATGACGTGGTGTCAAGTTATGCGACATTCACGGGTATTTATGTGGATTAATGGGTGATTAACGGGTTGATAAAAGACTCCCGATTTTAGGGGCTTTACAGATCTTACCTGGGATCACAAATCCCAAGTTTGTCTATGAAAAGCGAATCTAATTGTATTAGTGTCTGTAATTTATTTTTTCTATGTAATACTAATCGATAGAGCTTTATTGGTAAGTGCTACAAGATTTCGTGCATTGGAACCCATAGTTATGGACCCGAATCCAATGGTATGGAACATTTTCTTTTCCAAGTGAATTCCCTAGTATATGAAAGAGTGAAAAATTTCTTTCATTATTGTGGCATAAGAATCCTTAGTATCTTAATGCACCTATTTAATTTATTCAAAGCTATAAGAGTGGAATCCATGTTTTGGGGAATATGAGTTGAAGCAATAACAAGAATATTCTAGTGGAATATCTTTCATAATCTCTAGAGAGATGGTTCACTAATAGACCGAGGGATAAGTAATTTGATTCATTCACATCCATATCATGAATGTTTGGAATCCATATTATACAAGTAGACATTACTTTTGCTAATTCGAATTGAAGGTTAATATAAAGTTAGTCTATTTTTGGCATCTTATCCATAGTTAGCGTATTCATCATAGTTAGCAATTCCAACTATTTATCAAGGTCACGACCAATATTGTCACTAGTATCAATATCTTCATTTTCATCAATATCGATATCATCAAAAAGGAAACCTTTAAGCTCGTTATCTAGGAACTTGTTTAGAAATACTGTAATGAAAGGAACATAGGAGTTTTTTCGCTAGGTATTTGACCAAATAGGATCGTTCAGTTCATATAGAACCTATCACTAAAATACCCCTAGAGGGGAATAAGGCTAAGAGAAGTGAAAAGGACTTTCCATGAGATGGGAAATGAAAACTATTAACCCCACGCAAGGTTTGTGAATAAGTGATTGTCTGATAATGAGCAAGGAATATCCTTCTTTCTACTAAACAAAATGTATTGAATTTATAATTCTTTAGATACCTTTTATGAATGTCAACTAAGTATCATAATTAAATTACTTAATTGTTCAATCATTTGATAAACAGAGTCATTGTTTGATAAATTATCACTATGAGTCAGACTTAGTAGAATTTGGTCAATTATTTTATTTGTCGTTAATTTGGAGAATTGAACTAAGAATTCTCTTTCTTCATCATTAATTGAATCACTATTCGCAACCTAGGATTCTATTTTATCATCAATTCAATCTTCGTTCATGTTTTTTCTTTTTCTTATCAATGAATAGATCTCTTTACTTATATGACTCAGAGGTCTTGTATCTCTCGAAAAAATTATTTGATTGATGGGAATTGGTATGATACTTATGAGATCAATAAGACTGGTATTAAAATATTTCTTCTTAGAACATTAAATTTGACCCCAAAAGCAGAACCACCACCTATTAGCATGTTGCCGCTAGAAGCTGAACCCTATAGTTTTTCTAAAAAATCTCCAAATGATTCTAGAGCAACTCAAAATAGATTCTTTAACAAGAAATAATTTTGTTCAAATGTAGGATACCTATCTAGAAGTTTTCCCAAGTCAATCATAGATGATGGAATCATCAAATATTTGACCTTTTTGAACTTTATTTGTAACTCACTAGAGCCCCGAAAGATAAAGAGAAGATGTGTACGACTGAGATATCCAGCAAAAAGAAGGAAAATGATTGAATATAGGAACTCCTGAATATTTGGCAATCTCAGATGTGTTGATATCAATGGTGACTCATTATTTTGATGAATCATTTCTTTGGACAGAAGAAGATTATGTAAAAAAATTATTTGAAATCTCACTTATTAGATTCCATTGTGGAAGACACAATTTTTTTCTAAAGAATTCACTATGATGTATTCGATCTATGCATAATATCATGAAAAATGGATACAAATTTTTGACTACTACTTAGTATCGGCAATAGGTCTAAAACAAATCTAAAAATTAGATATTTTTACCATATCGAAGTAAGGAACCATGACATATAAGTTTGGAATAGATTCCATTTTGAGAGATTTGAAAAAGAACTATCTCTTTGAAAGGTTCTATACATCTTCCATTTCTCAATGCATTTCTTTAGACAAAGACTATTTTTTCCACGTTTTAGATGATAAATATTTCTCAGAACATGGAGTTTGAATCAAACTCATGGTTGAATTGAAATTGAGATATTGATGCAAGTTTTTCCCATTTGGAGCAGATAGCTTCATATTTGAAAACGGTTGACAATAAGTTCTTTAAAATTGACTATTTGTCTCTCTGGTAAAGGAGAAAGACGATCAAACAATTTTCAATCATGGTTCTTGAGGATTGGATCATCCATACAATATAAAAAAGAAATTCTAGATATTTGACATCTTTCTCTTTGAATAAGATCTCAATTCGACGATTTCATTAGATATCAGTTAAATAATGACTAATCAAGAAAAATATTGATATGCTACAATCGGTCAAAGCTCTTCTGGAGCTCGGACAACTATTTTCAATTAGAAAAAGTTCTTCAGGAGCTTCACCATTATAATACTGGTACAACACAGATGATAACCAAAATGGATAAAAAGGAAAAAAGAAAGACAAATGTAATATCAATTACAATTGTAGTACTTACCACCAACTGAAAATTGAAATCTTTCGACTCTTTATGAAGTTAAAATCAGATCACTTTTTGATATGAATAAGAGAGGTAAAGTCTCGTACTGATAACGTGTTATAAAACTAAAAATATAGAGATAGAAATGAGCAAGAGAATATAGAATTTTTAGAGATTTTTTTTTTTTAACTTGTATTTTTTAATGTATCCAAGACCTCCTTTTATAGGCCTTTAAACATAATAACCATCAAATACAATATTAAAGATGATATATCAATGGGTAAGGGGTTATATGCTAATGATCTAACACCTACTAATTTCTATTTACTTGGGACACTAATTGGAAGGTTAATGGTCAACCACTTTATATATAATGTATATATAATATACACAATATTTGCATCACATTACATATAATCTAAGGATTAAAAATGTCTTTTTTTTCCTGTCTTTATTATATAATGATGTAAAATTTTTATTAGAAATTCCATTTAGATAAAGTAAAGACGTGAAAGATTCAAAAGATACAATAGAAAGAAAACTAAAGAAGACCTCTTAGCTTTGATTTTGTTTCGAAGGGTCTTTTTATTCTCATGGTCTGGCCTGGCCATTACCTAGCTGTGCCTTTTTTTTTGTTTTTTTGTTTTAGTGAATCCTAAATAAAATGATCTAATTTAAAAACAAAAATGGTTGAACAACAAAAAAAGAAAAAAGAAAAAGAAAAAGGACTTTATCTAGTCTCTGATTTTATTATATAAAATCAAAGTGTGATTTCTTGCTAATCAACTTACATACATTAGATAAATTTGTTACCAACTGTTTATTCTCTGAATGATATATTATATGGTGAAATTTATGTATATGTAACGAAACTTGAGATCATTAACAACATCACATGTGTTGCTTCAAAAGTATTATATTTATTTTGAAAATTGAGACCTACATGCTTTTCTACATTTTGTAAGTCTTGTTTAAGTTTGTGAGAGTTTCTCTAATGAGTTAGTTGTGTACACTTTTATATTTAACATTTTTCAAATTTAGGTGTTGAGATTGATACAGTTTAGGTGCGCATATGGATTGGGATGTTGAAGCGGAAAATGTGGATCCAAGTTTCAAGGCGTAGATAGGTGATAGATACTATTGTTTAGGTTTGGATGTAAACTTGGTTTATGGAATTATTCTTGGGATTTATATTAGCTAGTTGATGTTGAATTGATTCCTTGAGTTCATGGATGATTGTTTTTAGATTACTCTAATGATTTTTCAAGGTTATTAGTTAGAACACGATTAATGTGAAAACGAGGCATGATATTATGAGAAGTCATAAGTCCTAAAGTTATTTTTTATAAATTATTCTAACTCCACATTAGTATGGTTTAATAACTTTATTGTAACGATGATCAAAGTTATGTTATGACAAAAGATGTTATGCCCCCCTCCCCCCAATTTTTTTTTTTCAAATTATACATTATATCTTAAAATTATGTTAGCCCCTCAAAATTAATTCTTTATTTCATTTTACATGGACCTCACAAGTTTTTAATATTACACTTATTTTCTTAAACTATGATTTTAATTTTCTTTTATCCATCAAAATCGATTGATTATAATGTGTCATTAACCATTTAAAATAGTCTCGTGTATTATTCTAGTTTAAAATGTAACGAAAGCCAAATTTAACGATTTGTACAAAATAGCATACATTTGAATGATTAATGATGCAACATATCTAAATCTATTGTCGATTGATGAAATGAAATAAAGGTCATAATTCATGGGGACACAATATAATTTACCCAAACTTGTATATGGAGGGCCCAATTTCGAATAAAATATGTATTTAAAAGATCTATACACTTCGTATTTTCTATACCTATTTAAATTTCAAATTTTTTTGGACTCTTTTATTACTAGTATTTAATTTCAAAATTCTTTTGAACTCATTTATTTGTAGTTCACTTACATACAATTTTTTTATATTTATGTCTATATTTATATGAAGGAGTACAATCTATTCTATATTATATTATTATTATAATAAAAACAATAATATTATAATTTAATCAATCTCCTTGACAAATATAATAATACTCAATAATAATAATCTTATAATGAAATTCTATTATAAACAAAATAAGAAATGTTTAAAGGACCCAGAGGGGTATCTAAAAAAATAATAAATTAAGTATAAGAGGTAGGATAAATCAATATTCGGATTTAAAAATAATTAAAATAAAAATTAATTATCTGACACATAATTTATTATATAATTTAATTACAAATATTATTCTAAATTTTTATAAAAGAATATTAATTAAATATATTTACGTATAAGGCACATGACCCATTGTTTTGATTAGCGAGTGTTGAGATATTTAATATTAAAAATGATATCACTTTCACGTTATTAAATTAACAAACTAGAAGAGATTTATAATCTCCAATTTGGTCCTCATTGGCTGCAACCTGGTAGGTGACTGAAAAAGCTGACGAAACCCAAACCTAGCTAGATCCCAAAAATAGAGTCATCAAGGAGGAGCAGAACAAGCTAACACTAACGAAAAGTCCCAACGTTTCTGAGGTGATTTCAGACCTATGGCCCGCCTCAGTATTAAATATTATTCTTGGACTTGATGGTGTGCTGTAAGTGGGTCACATGCACAAAAAGGAGAGAGAGAGAGAGAGAGAGAGAGAGAGAGAGTTCAGGCTCATCATGTATCTCTAACAGCGACAGTGTAGGTGAAGAATTGATTGTTCTTACAAACCAATGAAGTTACTGTGTTTTTACTCTCCGACTTCTCACATTTTCATTTGAGTAAAGTGATGAGAAAACGAGATAACACTGAAATAATAGTATTTTTTTTGAATTCAAAATTTACTTATTATTTGAATTTTATTTTTACTCTTATTCAGTCCGTATAGCTATAGCATTACTCTTTTTCATTTCCCTTGGTTTTTTCACTGTCAACGAGTCATCCTGGCTGTATGAATGTTGTATAACATGTATTTTGACATTATTTGCCTCAAAGTATATCTTGTTCAATTTGAATATGGCTACTGGACTTTGTCACATTGTGCTGCTGGTTCATGTCGGCATTTTCTTTTTGTTTTGGTACTTCAATTTCTTTTTCTGTTATATATATATATATATATATTTCAATATCAGTCAAAAGATAGAATCCTTGGCCTCACTTCATCCCACAGTCTCACCATGACAAGTATTCAGTTAACCTCACCATGTGTCTGTGTGTGTGAAGAGATTATTACAGAACATTTCTTTATATTGCCCAAAATAAAATTAAAAAATAGCAATAAAAATTGAAAAAATGTTCCTTCAGTGGGTGAAACTTTTTGATCTCTAGTTTCAAATCACTTTTTGAATTTCTAAAATTTCTAGACATGTCCCAATGGTGGGTGAAATTCTAAACCATCATGGAGCTGCACAACTTTCAAAAATTTGGAAAAAAATAACATAATAGTCAAAATCTTTCATGAGAAATTTTTTCTAAGGTGGGTGGCATTTATTCTCTAATATGGATTATTGCAAACCAGTCAACTTCTCATCAAAATCAAATTAAACTTCTTTCCTGGTCATGGTCAAGGGTTTTGTCCTGTCAATTTTTGATCATCAAAGGTTCCAATCAGCCATCTATTTCAAAATCTTCATTGAAATCTTAGTTATCTCTTGAAGGCAAGAGTTGAACACGTAGTTTTAGTATTGCAACCTCTTGAATGAGATCCATTGACCATAGTATGTGTAACAACAAACACTAACAATGATGGATCTAAAGTACAGAGGGGGATGGCACCCCAAAGGTTTGGAAAATCTCGTTTATTTTATAGTAATGATGGATTTAAGGGATAAATGGGGGGATAAAAACATCAAATGTTTGGAAAATCTCTTTTATTTTATGAGTATTGAACGGAGTGATTTATGCGAAATTGTTGAGATGGTGATACCCCGATGAATTGAATATGAGATTCCTTAAACAAGAAACGGGGTTAGGAAAGGGTCAAATGTGTATTCGACGTATTCCCTACAATGCCTAAGTTAGTCAACGCTCAAGTGAGAGGATATGAGTGCTATAGTAGAAATTGAGTTCTCTGTGTACTTAAGGCCAATCCTTTAGGCTATTTATACCTTGAGAGATGATGGCATGGAGTCTAAAAAGCCAATTCAAGTCGGAAAGATTGATAGTCGCGAAGATGACATGTCAATGGCTATGGCCATCCTCAAGTCGCGCATTTACTGAGCCTAGGGAAGGCCACGGTCACAACGGTTCAATGATTACACCGATCAAGAGGCAAAGGATTTAATGAGCCCTAAAGAGCATTTAATGATCCTTCCCAGACATTTAATGAGTTGCGCCAAACATTTAAAAGGTAAACGTCGAGCATTAACAGATGTACCCCGGGACAACATCCATAAGTCCACGTAAATAAGTGCCATTAGTTTACCCATGAATTGCGGGATTCAATGCAGATCCCCATGAGGGTGTGATTGCCCAACCAATCATTCCTTGACCAACTTTTCAAGGAAAGTCTTGTATACTCGACAATCTTTCGTCAGATGTCCAATATCACGATGATACGAGCATCAAACAAAAGAGTTCTTAGTAGAAGAATCACCCAACATCTTTGTTGGCCATTTTAAGAAAGTCTCCTTCTTGATCTTGTGAATCATCTTGTAGATTATCTCCTTGAAGATTGTAGGATAATTCAATCGGGGATTGGGAGGACCTAAACTTCTTGCTCGACTGATGCTTTTCCTTTTTCTTGGATACGGACCCATTGCCCAAGGCTCTGACCATATCATCCTCAACTTTGGCGTATTTGTCTATCCGAGCCATCAGGTTCCTCATGCTGGCTATGGTCCTCTTGGTTTGGGACTAGTAAATATCTGTCTCGGGATAGTTTAAGCTTTAAGGAAGTGGCTGCCATTACCTAGGTGCAGCTTTCTATTTTGTTAACTTCCTCCAAGTACCTAGTAGCATACTGCCTGAGGGTCTCCCCATCTTTCCTCCATAAGGTTAGGAGAGTGCCAACATGTAACGCCCCAAACACCACTTTGGTACTTGAAACAACTAATATAATCCATCAATAAATAAAAATTCATTCATCATATCTAATATTTACAACATCATCCAAAAAGAATATGCCCAACCATGACAATTACATCAAAAAGAATCAAATTTAACTTGCAGTGGAATAACAAAAATATTAGACTTCACCGAGTCTCAAAAAGAATTTTCTAGTTTAGCACCTTGGAGAGTATAGCTCTAAGCATCCACCTCGGGTTCTACGTGCCCGTCTAAGGGAGTTTCCAAATGCACCTGTTCATCGACTCTGAACTCCTCCTCTAACACATAATCTGTAAATATATTCTTTGTAAGGGGTGAGCACTAAACTCTATAGCAACATTCCTCTCAAACTCGAACAAGATTTAGAAAACATGGAAAGCAAGTCGGTCTCATTTCACAAATATCATATATTAATTTTTGAAAGAAAACATGAACATTTCAATAGATCTCAAGTTTACACAATAACAATAAATTAAGTGAAGTAATAATGTCAAATTACAATTAACAAATCATTTTCAACTATAAACCATTTTTCACAAGTTCTTGTAGAATCTCATACTTCCACAAGCTCTTGTAGAAAACCGTTTCTAGTATAATAAACCATTTTCAACCATTAACCATTTCCCACAAGTTCTTGTAGAGTCTCATACCTTCACAAGCTCTTGTAGAAAAATATTTTTGGTACAATAAACCATAACCCACAACTTGTATTCGTATCTCATATATGATGCATGATTCGCTTGAATAAACACATCGAGAATATCCTGGTCCACACATACACACACAAATCCTCGCAAGGATATCCAACCTTTTAGAATGGGGTATACCAACTCATGACAGTGACAAATTCAACCCAGCAATAGTATACTACCCCTTCTCCTTGGTACCCATGAGCGAATAGTGGTTTGGTCCTCACAAGGCACCAACCCCACTACGAGTGATAGAGAAAAACCCAAACTCCCAAAGAATAAGAAATGCATCTACCCACTCTACGATACCTGATCAACGGCCACCCATGGTCATCCAAACACCCACAAGAGATACCATAACCAACCAATTTCTTCAAATCACAAGCCAATCCAAAATCCTCAAATCTCACATGTAATATTACAATAGAACCATTTAAGAAAATATGCAAGAGATCATCACAAATATCATTTTATGGTTCAATACAAAACACTAAAATTTTGAAATAAAAAACAAATGAGAAATTAAGAGAAAAATTCATTTCTCTTTAGAACTAAGGTTTGAAGGCAAGAAAAGAGATTTAATGGCTCTGAAACCAAAATATTATTTAAAACATGATAATATTTGAAAGAATATCAAGAATTAACGATTTCATAGCATACATAAAAGATTTAGTGTTCTTGAAGAAATCTAGGGTTTTGATTTAATCTAAGGCGCAAATCCCCTTTTATCTTGTGTTCTTCTCTTCCTTTCTTCCTCTCTAAGGTTTTCTAGGGTTTGAGGTGTTGAAATGGGGCTAAATGGAACATCTTTATGTATTTATAATGGAAGGAATCGGACCCAGATCGCGACTTAAAATTTCTGAAATCTGTCGGGCGTACCGGTATTATATGGCTATTGGTCTTCGGCGTACCAGTACCCTTTGATAGTTTTGTCCATTTTTCCTGTTTTTTATTTTCAATCCACTTTTAACCCTTCCAAAACTAACTCAAACTTATACAACATAAATTTGTTCATCAAATATAGTTAGTACAAGTTCTATTACAAACGATTTCATATATTTATCCGAGTTTTACCATATTAGCATTTCAAAAAAAAAATGATTACTTTTTATATAAAGATAAGAGTGTGGGGGTTTACACAACATCCTTCGGCCATTTGCAACCAAATGATGAATTTCTCGATCATTTGTTTCTAAGACCAAATAATTTTGGGCTGGACGCTCTCGTACCACTTTGTGGCGGTATCCCTAAGACTCATCGAGAAAACACTGCACAAAAGCTTGTGGTTGCTGTCAAAAACAAACATTAGCTTCTTGTACTGTCGAAGGTGTCCCTCATGGTCAATTCTCCCATTCGTATACTTTGGATTGAGGAATAACGAATTCTTGGCATTTTAACCTCCCAAATGCATCGGACGAATTAAATTTTAATGAGCTCATTCTCGGTAGTCTCGTCCCTTCTCTTTTTCTGATTGTAGCCTTGCCTTCGAGAGTGGAGATCAGTTTGTAAATCCTCATCATGTTGTTGCTTGATAGTGTCGAGAGGGAAAATGTCCCTATCTTTCATTGAGAGGGTGGACCCTTCCTCGGAGTTCTCCCTTTCAGGATAATGAGGTAGTCAGTTTCGAAGGTCGCCATCAGCCAGTGGCTTGACTCTCTTCTCCTTTTCGTTGGGATTGCCCCCCATGGGGCGCTTCCATTTGGAGGCATGAGGGCCCTCATCTTTTTTCATTAGGTGGTGACGAAGGTCACCTTGAGACAAGTCTTCATATGTTCACCCTCTAGAGCATGGATTGTTAGTGTTGTGACTGCCTTTTGCTTTGCTGAGGTGGCTTGCGCCCTTAGAGGTCCTAGCCAAATGCTCAAACTCATTGAGCGTGCTGAGAACATTAACATTGCTACACTCAATTTGGTTTAGTTGATCACCTAGTCATTCTTCGATAAGATCCATAAGCGAGCAAATGAGGAGTCCTCCCACTTGCCCACCTAAGCTCTAGTTTGTGCATTGTGTGCACCACTAGGAGTCATAACAAGTGCCTTTAGTTTACTTAACAGACTTGGAGCTAAAAACATGAGGAGTTTAGTTTTCCTATGATGTATGCAAGGGTTATTCTCTATATGGCTTTGTGAATGGGTGTTCACCATGGTGTTAGCTACAAGGGAACTATGTTTGGATTTCTCACAAAGGGTGCTAAATTGAAGAGTGTGATTTATGTGCTATCGTTGAGATAATGACACTTGGATGAACTGGATCTGAGATTCTTGAAACAACGAAGGAGATTAGGAAGGTTTTTTGGATATGTAAGTGTAACGCCCCAAAAACCCCCTTGGGTGACATTACATTCTAAAAACCATTCACCGCATGAGAGCATTAAGTAAATCCATCACGACGAAAGTTTCATTCATCCACCATTCATATTTTAACAAAATTTGGACAGAGTCTCCTCTGTTCGGGAAGCTCTACCCAAAACACAACATGTGCAATTCTACTGTAATGACCACACCGGGTCCATTTAACTACCATAAAATCAATCCATCCAATTTACATGTTATCCCAAAAGAATAGGCCAAGTTATGGCCTTTACATTCCCACAAAAGTACTATAATACACAGCGAAATTTATAAAATAAAAACTAGGCTATACAATTCTCCCAAAAGATTATCCAAGTCTATAACAAAAGAAAGGGGGGTCGCTCTAAGCATCCACCTCGGGATCCACGCTCCCTTCTATCGGAGTCTCCAAATGTGTCGGCCCCTCGACTCCCAGCTCCTCGTCAAAGGTAAAATCTGAAAGGTGGGGAGGTAGGGGGTGAGCACAAGGCTCTGTAAGAGGATCCTTCCAAACCCATTCAAGGTTTTGAGATCAAGTAAAACAGGTAGGTCACGTTTCGCACATACATATAAATGAATTTTGAAGTAAAGTAAGGACATTTTAAAGGAGATCTCAAGTTTGTACAATAATAAGGACTTGAACGAGAATAAAACCACGTTTAATTGACAAACAATTTCCAACATAATCCACTCCACCATACACCATTTCCACAAGGTATCGCGGCATCCCATACTACCCGAAACTCTTGGAGAAATAATATTTGGTACAATGAACAAAAATTTCTAGTTGGTACCACTCAAATAGGTTGTCGTTTCTCATGAATCAACCCGACGATTCTACCTCGTTCACCCATTTCCACTAATAATTACAGACCAATTTAGGAAGGGCGTGTACCGTCTCATACGGCCTTGACGAGATCCTCCCAAGGTGTCTAGTATATTAACCCTTTTTCCCAGTATCCGTGAACAATAGTGGTCACTGCACCACAGTGATCCACTACGAGCATTAGGTAGCCATCTCACCCCCCCCATTGGGATAAACTAACCTCTAACGCTCTACGGCAGTTTTTGAAGGTAATCCAAGTCCCTCACAACACCATACACAAGAGTGACATACCAACAATATACTCAACCTCATATACAAGCAAATTCCATGATGTTTCCCCAAATTTTCACAAGCAAGATACATAATAGAACAATTTAAGAAAATATACCCATTTCGCAAATCATGTAACAAGAGACAAGTTTAAAGGAAATAAGCATGAGATCATCAATACAATCATTTTACTACCCAACACAAAGTTCTAGAATTTTCGAAATCAAGATGATGTGAAGATATAGAGAAAAATCCATATTTCCCCCAAAAACTAGAGTTTGATGGATTTCCAACCATCATTTTGTTCAAATCATGGGAATGTTTGTAAACATACCAAGGAACAAGAAACCCATAACAAATACATACTATTAAGAGCCAAATTCTACATGTATAATAACCCTAACATCAATGGACAAGGATGGAAGAAAACCCTACCTCAATGTTCTTAAAAACCTAGGTTTAGTGTGAAGAAGATGAAGATTTGATATTCTTTGAAGTATAGATCTCCTCTTGATCTTGTGTTTTATCCTTCTCTCTTCCTCTAGAGTCCTAAGAGAAGTGGGTTGAGAGTGGAATGAGAGAAATGAGAGTAAAGGCTGAAATCTGTGTTTTTAAACACAGAAATCCCGATTTTTTTTTCTTTTACTGTTCATGGGCTGCTTCGACTTTACTGTTCATGGGCTGCTTCGATATTACTTCGTTATCGGGCCATAACTATCTCATCTGAGCTCCGATTGAGATGATTCAAGATGCTATGAAAAGCTAAGAAAGAACTCTACAACTTTCATGTTTTGAGTTTTAAGAGATATTGACTGCATCAATGTCTAAATTGGGCTTGAAGTTGCAACCAGTGCACAGTTCACGTGCACTGTTCACTATTTCATCCATTTTTTCATTTTCAATCTACCAAATTCAAACACACATCGCTACACCTATCCCCATTTTTACAACAATTATTTAATATATATCTATATGCATATATATAAAATAAAATGCGGAGTGTTACAGTAAGAGGTCAATAGAAATTGAGTTTTGTGTGTGTATCTGAGGCCCAACCATTTAACCATTTATACTTTGAGAGATGATGACATAGAGTCTAAAAAGTCACATCAAGCCAACAAATCTAACACTCATGAAGATGGCATGTCAGTGGCTTCCCCTGTCCTCGAGTCGCACATTTACTACGCCTAGCGAAGGGCGCATGTTAGGGTCAAATGGTGGCAATGATTACCTCGCTTAGGAGGTCGAGCATTTAATGAGCCCTAGCAGACATTTAGATGCTAAACGTCGAGCATTAACTGATTCTAGGACACCTTTTGACCAATCCACATAAGAAAGGGCAATGTCTTTACACAGCAGTCACGGGGATTCGATGTGAATTCCCATCTGAACATGCCAATACAAATAATCATTCCTTATTACCTGTCATGAATCGTTCCAGGTGATTTTAGTGGGTCATCACATCAAACCACCATTATTGTCCTGGGCCGGGGCACGAAATTCCCATGGGTTTTGTAACTGGTCTCAAGGATCAGTTTGAGGAGGTTTGATCTGATGGGTGCTGCCTTGGTCTAGATCATTGCCCCGGCCAATGGGGGATAAAGTACTCCCAATGGAGCCCATCCCTATCCTCGTGTACTTCCGTCATAGGCATGTCGATTCACGTCCTGTCAAGAATTAGTTGCAAATTTATCATTCATTTATTTAGGTTTTTCTTTTTAGAATTGTTGAAAAATAAAAATGGTCGTCTCCTATATTTTCTACATTCACCTCTTCATGCTAAAATTCTTGGATTTGTCTCTCACGGTCAATCGTTTTATGCACGTCGAGCTAACTATGGAAGTTTTCAACATGAGGTAAGACATATTGTTTGTCTGTAAAGTATGTGCTCAGCTTTAATTTGGGCCCTCAACTTTCAGCTATGTCTCTTAGATCCTCAAAATTTTATTTTGTTCTCAAATGATCCATCCAAATAAGTAATGGACAAGAATCATATACTTTTTGATGATGACTATCACTTATGAACTTCTGTTAATTATTGGGACTAAATTTAGTAATTGGATCATTTAAAAAAAATTGATGAAAACTTTAAAGACAACCAAAAGAACACAATTAGAAGTAGAGAGACTAAAGTGAGACAAAACCTATAGTTTGAAGACCACCAATGTATTTTACCCTTTTTATATGCCAATGAGCTTATTGCCAGTATGTGCAAGGATAAAGGTTTCAAAAAGCTCACAAGCAAAATGCTTGGCGGGGAAAAAATGAGAAAAAAAAGAATATAGGGCAATGCAAGATAAGTTGGTGACCAAGTTTGTCAAGTGAGATGGGTGTATTCAAGAGTAAAAGTTTGCTTTATTACTTTGAAATATGATATTATATTCATCATTCATCACAAAATTCGTATCAATTTTCGAAGCTTTCAAAGTAGGTGGGGTCTCTCTTCCACTAAAAGGGTGTCTATAACTTACCCTAAAAAAAAAAGAAAAAGGGTGCCTATAGTGGGAACACTAGATCAAAATAAAATAAAATATTCATGTGGCGTTGGTATGGGGTTATTTGTGATCTTATTATTACTTGTTAAAATACAAATTTTACTCATCATGTCAGCACGACATCATTTAATCCCTTTTTTTGTCAGTGTAGCATTAACCATCAAGAGGTATAACTATGGTCATAAGATCTTGCTTCCTAGGATTGGTCAACTACTAGTTGGTAGATGTGGAATCTATGGGCTTTAGAAATTAGAGACATCAAAGCTGAGAACTATCCTCCACCTCCAAAAAGTTGACCACATTTCCTCAACCCAATTAGATTAGAATATTATTCAGTGAGCAATCATCACTTATTGAACTGGACTTCTCTACCATCCACAATTCGAAAGGAAGAAGTAGACAAATTGCTTTCAACTAACATAGCTGCAAGTAGGTTTCACATACCAAAAATGGTGAATTTTCTGCTTAGCTTAACACCCCAAAAAAAGAGTAAAATGTCATATTTAATGCATAAAATTCTCGCTTATAACGAAAGAGAAGTAAGTGTTAGATGAACTTTACCCGTTTAGAAAGATTGATGCTTGAACTCAAATACACAACATATCATATGTCATTGCAGTAAGTGTGACTAAAACAAATCCTGGAAAATACTTATACATGCGCACTTCAATGCAAAAAGGGGAAAAAGATATGATTGTAATTTCACCAAAGGTAGCCTATGTATCAACAATTGCTCCTTTAGCCGTGGATAGAAAATCAAAACGAAGGATCAGATAAAAGCTTAATCTTCAAAAAGTGTAATCTTCATCTCAGACTTGAGACACTGGTTCTGGGTTGTCCATTGAGCAACAATGACCCTAGGTGAACCTTTGGGCCAAGAAAATCGTTAAGTCTTCCTCTCCTGCAATTGCATAAACTGCCATAATTCATCCATGTTCCACAAATCATCCACAATCCAATTATTTTCTCCAGTATGGTAATCACCAATTAGATCTTTGAAGTCACCAGTCCCTGAAAAAGGTGCTGGGCTGAATGTTTCCAGGCCATAGCCAATGTTGTTGACATTGTAATTACATCCTAGAAATGGGTTATAGTCACTGTTATCCATAGCATGAACTGCATTTGATGAGTAATTTGAAACTTGAGGAGCTTGTGAGATATTCATGGATTCTGAAGACGACAGGCTCGGGCTTGGGCATTTCTCTGTGCTTGTATTCATCTGCTGGTACCCCAAACTGTGTGTTGTTTCGATTTTGTTTACCAGCCCTTGTGCAGGAACAGGTGGTGGTGGTGATGCATTAGCTGAGTTTTGAAATGTTATGTCTAGAGAAGCAGATGATCCCTGTATCTTTTGAATCAGCCGCGGCATCCAAAAGCACCGAATCACTTCTTGAAATGCAGTGCTGTTGGAATCAATCTTAAGATGCCGAGCTTGTTTTTGAACACGAGTTCTCCAGTAGTTTTTGATTTCGTTATCTGTTCTTCCTGGTAGATGTTGTGCAATCTTGGACCACCTTGAATTACCAAAATGATCATCAAAATTACAACCCAAATACAAGGACAAGCACTATGGTAAATCAATAATTAATCTATGTCTTTATTATGTATAGGAACAAGCAACATATTCAAAATGTGGAATTATTTGGGATTGTACAATAATTTGGGCAAATGTATCAATAATGAATGTGAAAAATGAGGTGGGTGGGGGGGGAGGGGAAGTGAATATTACATGGCAACAATGACAAAGCACATGTATATTGTTATTGAGCATCTCAAATCATGTTGTCAATAAAGGCGTCTTGTTTTTTGTATTGTTAACGATAAGTTTTGAATCACAACCATTTCTCTCCCTTAAAATGTTATGCCAACAGTGAATTGTCAAATATGGCGTAACCCACCGGGTTCACCGTGGTGTTGGCCTACCAAGCACTTGACATCTCAGATAACCAATAATGTTCACCTGTTTCCCAACTTGGAATGAAGCTCAAGAATCATTAGCTGTTCCTGAGGAGTGAGATTTCCACGCTTAACATCCGGTTTCAGATAATTCAGCCATCTCAATCTACAACTCTTGCCAGTTCTCTTCAATCCTTAACCAAGAAAGACACGAATGTCAACAATAGTATCATAGCTTGGCAATCGCAAATTAAGAATTTTGTTTTTAACGGGTATCATTCCATCCACTTGTCTTTGGACTCGTGATTACATTGCAAACTTGTATACATGCAATTACGCGTTAATCACTTGCATCGATCATGAACTAAGATTACCTGAACGCTTTGCAAGCAAATTCCAGCGGCCTTCGCCATGACAAGCAATGTAATGAATGAGAAGTGTGTCTTCTTCAACAGTCCATGGCCCTCTTCGAAGCTCAGCATCTTCATCACTAGAAGTACTGCTTGCACTCTTAGTGAGAGAAGACATGGCTGCTGCTATCAGGAGAGACCCAAAGTACCTAAGAAATACAAATGAGCTTTCAAAGTTATGAAGCCAAATCAGTGAGGCCACAGCAGCCAAAACAAGACTTATAAAGCAGTACAAAGTTCAAAGGTTACAGTTGATCTACTGTGCAATTCATCAACAACTTTTCAAAAGAAGTAGCTGGTGTGGAAGTGGACAACCACACAGAGTTTCCATTCACTTTCCATAGTATAACTCTTAAATAATTTGAAACTCATAGAAAATTTTTTTTGAACAGTGTTTACATGGGGGAGAAGGCGGACGAGATTCAAATCCATGACCTTTAAGTCTAATGCCGGGTTGGTTAGCCATTAGGCCATTATTGAATTCTCAAGCTGATACAATTTAAAAGCAAGAATTTTCACTACCGTACTTAAGAAAAAATAATAATAAATAAATAATTTGTCTTTTTGGTATCATATACAAATTGCTAAAAAAATAAGAGATGGGATTACAAGTCAATCTATTGATGCTACACCCAAAGAGTATTATTATTTTTCTGTAATAACTTAATCTCATTTAAGATAACCTTAATACGATAAAGTTATAAATTTTAAGATACACACTAAGTCTGCTAATTGACCAGTTTACTGATCCAAGTCACCCAGGGATAAAAGTAGGGTCCACCAAGGTGGCCATACTTATTAAGCACATATATATCTTAGTGAGAGAAATGACAATAATGGCTTTGTTGAGCACTTAAAATATATCTTTGTCAAAGAAATCATAAAAATGATTCTGTTGAACAATTAAATTTTTTTTTTTTTAAAAGAATGACCATTTGGTTTTTTTTTTTTCCCTTTCTAGTGAAAAAAAAGGTAGGAATAAAGAAAAGCGTTCAAAGACCACCTTAATAGGTATTTACTAGTGGGATCATGTAATTGTTGAACGCGCCCCGTTACTCATCTGAAAAACGAACATATTTAAGTTAGCATAACAATTAACCACTGAGTTACAGTAAGAATTTCAAAACTCGAATCTCTACCTTCAAGGTGACCATTTGGTCTTAAATAAAGTAAAGCCAACCTTATTTCTCTTGACATCAACTATAAGTTGCCATGATTAAACTAGCTAGGAAAGGGCGGCCTTCTAGATTATTTAATAACTTGGTGCATGAAATTTTACACAAAAAAATAAAAAAGACCGTAAAAATGAGTGTTTATTGTTGTATATTTTTTGATTAACATCCGCTGTTGTACTAATATATGTTGAATCAAACGATTCCAAAGAAAAGTACGTACTGAGTATAATATAATTTAATGGGTTCTTTAGGAGGTTATGAAATGAATCCATAGCTTATTTAACATCCTAAAAAACCCATTAAATTGTATTATACTTAGTACATACTTTTCTTTTAGCTCGTGTAACACATGGCCAAGTTCGATCACATTTTTAGATTCGTCAATATTTTGTTAGATTACTTCGATGTAAAAAATCTTATTAAATTAAGATTCTAAAACTCATGTCCAGATCGAATCAACAAAAATAGTGGCGGATTAAAGTGGGGGCACTAAGGGCTACAACCCCACTCCAATTTTAATTTTTTTTGGGTTTCACGAATTTTTTTTTTTAAATTTACAAATTATTTAGAATTTTCCCCCATTGAAAAGTTAGATAACAAATATTAGAGTAGACACACACACACACACACACACACACACATATACACTAATTAAAATTGAGTGATTATTTAATAATATTGCGTTGAAATTAAAGTGTATTTTATTTAAATTCAACCCTAGTTAAGTATCTAGATCAGATCAACATTTATTTTTTAAAAAGATTCAAAAATAAACTGTAAAAATTATCTTTGTATAGTCAGATTGAATTCGGATCATGTTTGCAAATTGGATTTGGATCAATCCAAATCATACCATTTACAAGCCTATTAACCATTAATTATGTGGCACAGCGGTTGTTGATGATGGTTCTCCCATTGTTCATTTCAAAATTATAGTTGCTCCCACTACAAAGAAGTCCTGGTTCCACCCCCTAAACAAAGACTTACTCAAGAGATTGATTCGTAATGTAAACAAGTCAAGTTTTAATTTAATGTTAATCTCGTTTAAATTTCAAACTAAGCTCAAGCAAGTTACTAATGTTTGCTTGGTTCGGCTCCGCTCAACTCAACTCATTTATATCCCCAAATTACTAATGTTTAGCTTCTGATATTTTGATATTCGGTAAAAAATGTAAAATCAAATCATGTATTCTACTCCATAATTCTTTTCCGCCAATCCAATCGGGAAAAAATGACTATCAAACACAAATAACGGTTTCCACGTTATTTCTTCATAGACAAAGAATTCTCTTGATATTTTACCGGAACTCAAGAGTAGTTAAAATAATGAACAAATTATATTTATAACCCTCAAATTTTACCACTCGTTCCACCTTGTTCCCTAAATTATTTACATTTTTACAATATTTAACAGTAAAACACTATGAAAGGACCACATACAATGAATTTTTTTTTTTTTACCATGGGAAAAAGAAGAAGTTTCACCCCTATTAACATAAGAACTGGAACTAGAACATAAGGAATTATCTACGCATATTGATATGTTTGAACCATAAAAAAATTATTCTTACTTGTTTTCGAGTAGTCGAATCTTAGAAACTCATACCAATAGTTTAAGTTGCAAAGTAACAAAACAAATAATTTAGGAGATAATGTGAAATGAAAGAAATAGTTCAAGGGGTCTAAGTGTGATTTTTTTCTAATATAATTTTCCTCAACATTAAACAGAGATAAAAGAATAGATAGATAACCTCAAGAAAGGTTAAAATCATAGGAAGAAAAGTCCAAGTAAAATTCTTGAAAATGACATTTAAGTTTGTCAATTCTCATAGGGAATGAATCATTCAAACTATAGGGTTTCTTTTTTCCAGATCTTCAATTATAAAACGTGCTTGACTGAACAAAAAATTTAAGCATATCACAAGCTGTGCAGCAAAACGTGGGCTTGTTGGTGTTTGCTTAAGGAAGGCGGCATTTTTGGCTTTTGCTTGGACTCTCAAAGCATGGACCTTTCTCAATCTGTTTGGTTGTCATCCGATGTCTACCATCACATAAAGAGTCGGTTTCCCTATGTAAGGTTCCTGTTGCTCCAACACCCTCGTGTCCTGTTCATTATCATGACTGTTGATGGGTCCTGTGCCGTGTTACATTTGTGTTGTGATTTAAGTCGTACTTTATTAAAATTAATTTAATTCGTACCCAACATATTTATGACATTGTAAAAAGTAAGGTTTTGTGTAATATCAAAATTCGTGTATTAATCGTGTTTAAATTATATTTAGTAAATTTATATCGTATTTAGTCATGTTCGTGTGAATCCATTTATTTAATGAGTCTAATGGCTCTCCATAAGTTTAACATCCCAAATATGTCAAGCGTAAACTCTAGCAGACTAATTTCTTATCGAATTCACAAATCGTTCCAAGAATTGACATATTAATTTGTGATAGTGAAAATCGAAAAGACTTTGAACAAAATTTTGGGTGTTTACCCTATCCTACAGGTAAAAATTATGGTATTTCATCTTCATATTTGATATTTTAAGGAATAATTTTTTTTTTACTTATCCTATCCGATCAAGTGTACTATTCGTACCTGAATTTCATCCAAAACAATTGGGTAGAAAGTTGGGTAGACAATCAGGTGAATACATATTTTTTAATTATTAATTTTTGAATCATTTTAACAATTTAATTAAGTAATATGTACAAATTAACTAACACAATAAACCAATAACACTAAAAAAAATACAATAAATTCGATAATACATAAACAATTATAATAAAATACAACAAGAAAATCATAAATATCAATACATCATATATAAGAAAATAATAAACATCAATAATATATTAGGATTTCTCTAGATTTTTATATTTTAATTTTTAGGGATGAACACACACACACACATATACACACATATATATAAATATATATATGCGCATAGAGTAGGGTAATAACTCAAAAATTTTGTAAGTATCCCTCATTCTTAACTTTTTTTTTTGCAGAATACCAAAAATTTTTCGTTGGTCAACCTATTCTTTCGTTAGCTCATCAGTAAAATCGGGTAGGGTAGGATATGATCAAAATTTGTGAGTAATCAAAAATTTGAACACCCCTAAACAAAATGTTATGTTGTAATATTGTATGAAGAATTTTTATAAACTAAAAATGGTGTTACGGCTTAATTTGGTAAGATGAGATTTTTGGTGAACACAAAATGCGAAATGTTATGATTGAAGATCCTAAGGTTTAGAGACATCCTAATATTTTATGATTAATTTGAATTTTTTTATTAATAAGTTGAAACTTAAACTAAACTAAGTTAGAATTAATCTTTAGTTTGTAATGATTTTCGATATGAAACAAAATTGAATCCTGTAATTCGTTCCCTAAATGGGTTAAGAAAAGTCTGGCAGCAGCTAAATTTGACTCTTTTTTAACTGTTTGTTCCATTCATTTGTCAATGGTTCTCAAACCCATACATGGACAAATTATGCTCGCAACCCTTTAGTTTTGTCAAAGTAACATGGTGACTACCTGACATTTGTAAAATGACATGGTGACCCTTTATTTTTGAAAAGTTGTTACGGATGGATCCCTCCATCACTGAAAAGATTATGTCTGAATATAATTCTTTTAAAAGATATCAAAATTAACCCTTTATTCGGCAATGGAATAAAGAAAAAGAATTATGAAGGAGAAGCATCCGAGTTCATTCTCTTTGTACATAACAAGATTGTTTTTAAATTATTTCGTATTAAGACAAAACAAGTCTCCATTCTACAAAAATATTTGACCATAATCCACTCCCCTTGATGTTTTCTCTTCTTTTTCTGATTACTGATCGGCTACCTTAAAATTAGCTCAAGCTCCATTTTTTTAACACGTTCATTCAGACTCATTTAAATTGTATGGAATAACTTCTCATGCATAACCACCACCATCATCGTGCACCTCGCCCTATCACCCCCACAAATAATAAAATCAATATGTGGCTCTAACAAAGCCAAATCAAATTATAATCTACCACCCGAGTTACTCCTACCTTAAGCTCAACCTTTAATAGCTTCTCAAACAACCACCCCCTCCCCCCCAAAAAAACGTTTCCAATCACATCAATTCACCTTTCTTAGCACTAATCGAATCCATTACCCTCCATCAAATCATCTGCAACACACAAATTGTAAACAACTTGATTTTCCATTTTTTGGTGGCGGCGAAACTAGGTTTTGCACCAATCTAAATCAGAATTTCAAATCAAAAAAATCCATTTTATTCATAGCCATGGGGGTGACCAAACGTCAATCGAGTAGAAAGATTCCTTCATGGCAAGTTCTTGAAAAGGTAGGGGCTAGTCACCTCTCTATCCCCCTTGTGTACCCTGTATCTCTCATTTTTTTATTTTGTTTTTATTAGTTTTGATCAATGATTGACTAATTTTGACTAACATTATCAAGCTAACTAAGCCTTTCTCAAATAAATTTTTCTTTCAGGATTGTCGTCTTATTTTACAAATATAAGGTGTCACCATATTATTTATAAAAAACTTAAGAGATTCAAATGCAATTAACCCTAAATTCTTCATCATTATAAACTTAGGTGATGACGATCACCCGTCCACAACTAGGTCGATCGTTGATTCGTACTTCACTCTTCCAAAGTCATTGCAAACTATGACACCTCTTGACACAAGCCAATCGAAGATCAAAAAGAGTACTAGGGTCAGTGTCATGGCATCCTCAAGTCAAAAATTTCTCCATGGCACAAGAATTATTTTACAGAGATGATGACGACTGTAACAATGGGGAGAAAGATGATGATGAGGTGTGAAGATAACAGCGAAAATGATGCGTGATTAACGGCGGCTATCATGATCATAACAACCGATGTAGATAAGGTATACGTATCACATCATTAATAATACAAGGAATTGTATAAAAGTATCTCCAATACTATTTCTATTTTGAAAAATATTTTTTTTTTTGAAATAAATTATATTTTTGGTTAAAATTTTGAAATAAAGGGTAAAATAAACTATAATGAACACTCTATTATAGTAGAAAAATAGTCTTATATTTAATAAAAGTTAACGAAGAATGGATGCGTGTCGCTTTGTCATTCATTAAAAATAGATTAGAGAGTGAATTGAGCTCTCCAAATATAGATAGNCCTCCATCAAATCATCTGCAACACACAAATTGTAAACAACTTGATTTTCCATTTTTTGGTGGCGGCGAAACTAGGTTTTGCACCAATCTAAATCAGAATTTCAAATCAAAAAAATCCATTTTATTCATAGCCATGGGGGTGACCAAACGTCAATCGAGTAGAAAGATTCCTTCATGGCAAGTTCTTGAAAAGGTAGGGGCTAGTCACCTCTCTATCCCCCTTGTGTACCCTGTATCTCTCATTTTTTTATTTTGTTTTTATTAGTTTTGATCAATGATTGACTAATTTTGACTAACATTATCAAGCTAACTAAGCCTTTCTCAAATAAATTTTTCTTTCAGGATTGTCGTCTTATTTTACAAATATAAGGTGTCACCATATTATTTATAAAAAACTTAAGAGATTCAAATGCAATTAACCCTAAATTCTTCATCATTATAAACTTAGGTGATGACGATCACCCGTCCACAACTAGGTCGATCGTTGATTCGTACTTCACTCTTCCAAAGTCATTGCAAACTATGACACCTCTTGACACAAGCCAATCGAAGATCAAAAAGAGTACTAGGGTCAGTGTCATGGCATCCTCAAGTCAAAAATTTCTCCATGGCACAAGAATTATTTTACAGAGATGATGACGACTGTAACAATGGGGAGAAAGATGATGATGAGGTGTGAAGATAACAGCGAAAATGATGCGTGATTAACGGCGGCTATCATGATCATAACAACCGATGTAGATAAGGTATACGTATCACATCATTAATAATACAAGGAATTGTATAAAAGTATCTCCAATACTATTTCTATTTTGAAAAATATTTTTTTTTTTGAAATAAATTATATTTTTGGTTAAAATTTTGAAATAAAGGGTAAAATAAACTATAATGAACACTCTATTATAGTAGAAAAATAGTCTTATATTTAATAAAAGTTAACGAAGAATGGATGCGTGTCGCTTTGTCATTCATTAAAAATAGATTAGAGAGTGAATTGAGCTCTCCAAATATAGATAGTCAAATAAGGCTCTATATTTTAACTAGTCTAAGTAGAGATCCTATTAAAGCTTGATTTTTAGTAATTGACTCTCTAAAATATAGAGTTGAGTGAAAATAGAGGCTCTGTTTGGTTTACGTTTCAAAAAATAGTATCCGAAAACAGTTTTTGAGAAGAGTTTTAAAAAAGTGATTTTGATATTTTTTGAGATAAAAAACTTGTTTGGTTAGATAATTTCAAAAATAATTTTACAATACAGAAAATAGTAAAACCTGTTTGGACAGTTTAAATATACATTTGAACAGTAATTCAAAAATTAATAAAAAAATTAATTTTATATTGACAATTTCATAATATATATATATATCTTTGTTGCAAGCCAAGCAGAATAGAAAATAGAGGAAAACGAAACTTTAGCTAGTAGACAAACGACTTTCGTTAGGAAGCGGTACTCTCATCGAGTAGGGCAAATCTCATACCCAATCGAAAAAAAGGTCTTGGAATCGACTTAGAGAAAAAAACTGCTTTTTCATTAGCGAGTACAGTTCAAGCGGAACTGAGACTTGAACTTGAGACTAAAAGTCAAGTGCCTACGTAACTATCCGGTCCGATAAGTGAAAGAATATATATATATATATATATATATATATATAATAAAACAGGAATGTGTTTTAATTTTGTCTTAATCATATTTTTCCCCTCAAAACTATTATCAATCACTTACTTCACCCATCATCTTTTTGTCAAAACTCACACATCAAATCGCATCACTTATTTCTATCATATGTTTAATTATTTATATATTTTTTCTCTAAAAATATCACATCACTCATTTTTATCATATGTTTAATCATTTAATATTTGATTAATTTGTCGTTAATATATTTTTAAAAAAATTAATATAATGAGATCGATTTTTTGAATGTTTGAATTTTATATTTTATCGTGCCTCCGGACACGGGTTATGACTAGTATATATATATATATACATCCAAAATTGTTCTCCTTATTTTCAAAATTTCAAATAAAACTCTAAAAATAAGCTACACTTGTTTTTTATTTTTTTGACTCAAATATCAATTTTTTTCAAAATTTAGAGATCAAAAATACTAAACAAATAGGTTTTGGGTATTTTTAAAATTATGAGAACAAAAAATTATTTTGTAGAAGCTATCCAAACACGCCCAGAGTCTCTTGGCTATGTTTTAAAATTGTCAAAATATGACACAATCCGTTAATTTGATTCGAACACAATATGAAATTAGAAAGTTTAGGCTTTTTTTTAAGTCGTTTGTTTCGTAAATAAGTGGACACGGCACGACACGACACGACACGAAACGATTAATAAAAGAATCATGTATGAATGAAATCAAATCAAAAGAAATATTCGATACAACTCGTTTATATATTGGTTATATATAATTCATATATGAGACGAATCTGATACGACACGATTAGTTATACACAAATTAATAAATGAATCTGATATGAATAGAGTAATTTTTCATACAAACCCGTTAAGACCCAACATAAATTCGTGTCATTTGACACGATTGACATATCTAGACAAGACAATGGTAGGGGCCGGCCCAACATGTATAGAAGCCCCACACAAAATTATTAAGCTAAACTCTACTTATATATATACAGTATAACATTTAATTTAGTATAATAATACAAAAATAAAAAATAATTATTAAAATATTATATATTTATTTTAAAATAATTTTAAGTTCGATGGAGAAGAGCTGAATGTTGAGAGTTAGATAAAATCCTTATGAAGTTGGATATGCCCATCATCAATGGGGTCTTGAACAAAATGTTGAAACGTTATGCATTTCTTAGTACTATGCCTAACATCACTATGGAATTCACATTTTCATGGATCCTGAGTCTATCACCAATAATGTTCAGCCCCTCCGATAGTATTTGGGCCCACTAAAAGTGTTTTGATACCAATTTGTTATGACAAATTCACGATTTAAGTATCGCGGTAGACAGAAAAGTGATGAAAAATAAATAAGTTACACATAAATGGACATAAAAGATTTACGTGGTTCGACTATTACCTACATCCACAACAAACAACGATCGAATATTTTCATTATGTAGTAAAACAACTATACAAGAACAACTATTTCTTATCTCGCAAGTATTCACTCCTCCTAGAGAGAATACACTTTGACCTCACTGTTATCATTCGGATATCATTAACTCTAAGAAGTCTCACAACTCTCTACACTCAGAAAGACTTCTAATTTCTAATGCATCAAACTACTGTCTGGGCATCCTTTTATATGTGGAATTTGGAGAGGAAACGTCCAAGCTAAATCCAATTTGGCATATTGGATTTAATCCGTGTAAGCAATAGTCGTCTGACATATTTAATCCGTGCAACCATTGACTTTCCTGCCAAAGTTTTATCTCTCTGGTCAAAAATCTTTACTTCTACCCATTATTTCAACAATTCTCCACCTTGGTTAGAAGTCGCTCAAGTCATTTGAAAACTCATTCCCGGTTGTTGTCTCCAATGCGCCTCATAAGGCGTTCAAATTGGTATGATTTTGATCAAGTCCAAGCAATGCTCGAACTTACTTGCTAGAATTATGTTTGACAACATATCTATTGGTGGATTCTTTGCGGTAACAATTTTCTTCACTACAATAGTACCTTGAGAAATAACATCTCTATTGAAGTGTATCCTAACATTGATTTGTTTGGTCTTCTCATGGAACATCTGATTCTTAGTTAAATGTATGACACTCTGTACACAATACACAGTAGCTAACTTCTGTTTTAGACCAATATCTCCAATCAAACCTTTCAACCATATGGCTTTCTTCATTGCCTTTGTAGTTTCCATGTAATTGGCCTCAGTTGTAGATAATGCAACTATATACTGCAACGTTGCCTTCCAACTGATGGCACAATCACAAAGAGTGAATATATATCTTGTTAGCGATTTCCTTCGATCAAGATCCCAAGCATAATCTGAATCGACATATCTAATAACACTACCAAAAATGCCATTGCCCTTGTCACATACCAACCAAACATCTCCAGTACCTCATAGATATCTAAATATCCATTTCACAGCTTGCCAATGGGTCTTCCCTAGTCGATCCATATATTGACTAACCACGGTTTGGGCTTGTGCACACCATAGCATACATAATGCTTCCAATTGGATTAGTATAAGGAGCACATGACAAGTGCTCTGTCTTATCCTTAGTCTGTGGTGACAAAGTAGTCAAGAGTTTGAAATGAGAAACAAGCGAAGTACTCATAAGCTTTGACTCTTGCATTCAAAAGCATTTAAGCACCTTCTTAGTGTACCTTTTTTGTGATCGGTATAATCTGCTTGATTTTCAGGCTTTGCTAATTTTCGTCCCTAGTACTTTCTTTGTAACTACCAAATCTTTCATCTTGAACTCACCACTAAGCTGAGTCTTTAACTTCTTAATGCCTGACATGTTCTTCACAACTATCAACATGTCATTGAGATACAATAATAGATATATAAATGAGCCATCGGGGAGTTTCTTATGGTAGACACAATTATCATACTCACTTTTATAATAACCATTTGTAGTCATGAATGTGTTAAATGGCTTGTATTACTACGTCGGTGATTACTTTAGACCATAAAAAGAGTTCTTTAACAAGTAAATTTGGTCCTCCTTTCGTATCTGGTTGATGCATGTAAATATGTTCCTCCAACTCTCCATGTAGAAACACTAGTTTGACATTGAGCTACTCATGCTCTAAGTCAAACAAAGCAACCATGGTCAATTGCACCCTGATCGAGCTATGCTTCACGACAGGAGAGAACTCTTCGTTGAAGTTAATAACCTGTTATGTGTGTAACTCTTGGCCACTAAGCGAGCTTTGAACTGAGCATCTTCTACTCTAGGATTTCCTTCCTTCATTTTGAGGACCCATTTGCATCAAACAATATTTTGGCCCTTCGATGGTTTCACCAACTCCTATGTATGATTCTTATAAAAAGACTTGATCTCTTCATTCATGGTTATGACACATTTTGTTGAATTTTCACTAGTGATGACTTCATTATAAGTGACTAGCTCATGAGCATCAACACTTTCGGCCACACTAAGTGCATAGGCAACAAGATCCTCATAAGCATATCTTTGAGGTGTCTTAATTTGCCTCCTTTCTCTATCCCTGACAAGCATGTACTCTTATTGCTATGAAGTTGCATCAGAGTCTTGTTCCTCTTCTATATCTTGCCTAATTTGGGCATCATCTTGCAAATCTTCTTGCAAGTCAGCTAGATCTTCCACTTCAAGCTCCACCTGTTTACTGAGACCATAGTCTTTTCTAGTATCAAAAGACTCCTTTTTCTTGGGTTTAAGCATAGCAGACTCATTAAATACCGCGTCCTTGTTGATGATATATTTGGGTGGTTTTGCATCTGCATACCACAGTCGATAACCTTTCACCCTATCTACCTAGTCAAGAAATATGCATTTCATTTCCCTTAGCTAGAGTTTACCATCATTTACATAAGCATAAGCAGGACAACCAAATTCTTTAAAATTAGTGTAGTTTGTAGGAGACCTGGACCAAACCTGTTCAAGAGTCTTACACTCGATAACCATTGATGGTTAAACTCTTCCGACTAAATATGATAAAGCCTACAAAACGATGAGCTATTATCATATCTTCATTAGATTGAGATCTGCTTCGAACTTGGTGCACAAATAGCTGGAATAACAATAAATAACACCTTTCTAGCCTGTCCATTTTATAATTAAAAATGAACTATTTACATTACCTATTGCTATTATTGTTGGGCTAATCAATATAAAATGAACTTTTCTCTTCTACTATGATATGTGGAATAAGAATTCTTCTGTTTAATGAATTCTACAACTAATACTTTTTTTGTTTGAAAAACGAACAAAGAAATGATACACAGTTTTAACACTCTTTTAGTATGTTTTTTTTTTCATTTTTAAGGTGGGGAGTTTTATTTTTTCCATAGAACTATTTGTTACAATTCCAATAATAAATAAGAAAGGTTTTTATTTTTCTCTCTCTATAGCATATCTATAGAAGAGAAAATATAAAATCTTTATCTAAATTAAAATTAACAAATTGTTAGATACTAATTGATTCCATTTTAAAATTTTTTTTGTGTAATTTTTGGAGTTCTTCAAATTTTATTTTTCGTCCTAAAAAGCCACTTTAATGGCCCATACATAGGGTTGGTTGTGTCAGATCTTAAAGCCCCTCTCGTAATAATTTCTCAACACTTGCATGATGTAGTGTGCTCAAACAAGTGTGTCTATTGGGGTTTTTTTTTGTCATTCAAACATAATTACAGGAGAAGATGACGACGAGATTTGAACCTGCAACTTTAAGGTCCAACAACAACAACAACAACAGAGGCTGTGTCATTAGGCAAACCACCAACTTTGTGAACATTGGGATTTACTCAGCCCAAGTCTGATTGGATTCCTCCTTACGAAGAAAAGAAAAAGGAAAAAAAAATTGTACAGACAAAATCCTAGCACATAGGAAAAACATTATTGGCAGTAACCCAATGCAATAGTTGGACCAAAACAATTTCACAAAACAGTTTCTTAAGTATAAAAGCTGAATTTTTGGTCGACTTTGAGTCTAAATTAAAGTGGGACCATTTCATTGTTTCGAATAAAATTTTGTGGGTTCATATTCTACTCCATGAGAAGAGTAATGTATTATATTCACTTGCTCAAATCGAGTAAGAAATGAATGAGAAAATAGGCTATAAAGTGACCATTTTGAAATGTGAAAATAAAGATTGTACAATGTGGGATTTGACACCAATCCCACATTAGTTGAGGAAGAAGTTTTAGATAGACATATATAGGCCAAATTTGTCGTATGAGATTTGGCCCCAAGGGGTACCACAATTTTATTAACGGAGTAAGCGTCTACATGTCTTCAGTTCTACCACACACGCGTGCCACGACCCCACTCGACCCGATCGGATCGGGTACGGGTGTAGCTGTGGGTGTGGTTTAGACCAAACTTTATCTTTTTGGAGAAAATTTGTTTAATTAATTAGACGTGAATTTTTTAATCCAAAATTTAATTTTTGGTATCCATTGGATCACACTGGTTTGGGTTTGTTGCTTCCATTAAGTTCGAAATTTGAGTTATATCTGTTCATACAAAACAGTTACATTATTTATGTCTACTGGTTGCATGTGTCTGCTGAGTTGCATCTGTTCAGAGGGTGACTATTTGGATCAGTCACCATTCTCTATATAAATAACCCAATCAAATTAACATTTTGCATCCAATTCATCCAATACATTCTTAGTCATTTAAGACAGTCTCATACATTATTAAGACAATCTGCATTTGGAGAGTACACAACACAATTTTTAATTCACTGAACGAGTAGATTGAAGTGCTACTTCTTCTTGTGTGAAGATCATTGTATCCTGGGAAGCAGACGCCTAATATTCTATAAGCACCATGTTTTAGGGCAAAATCTATCTTAAGGATATAATGTCAAACACTAATCTTGATCTACATAAAGTTCAATAACAGTTCTTGTTCTGCAACTGGGTTAGTTTTTATATTGTTTACATAAACAGTTACATGTAACTGTTTTGGTAAGACTACTGTAACTATTATGTTAATTCTTCTGTAACTGTTTTTGTATTATGTGTAACTGTTTCTGTATTATGTGTAACTGTTTCGCACTTGATTGTTATTGTTTTATTCTAAGTTACACAATATCATAAATTTCAATAAGTGATTTTACTATATTTGGAATACCACAAACAACAATCTTAAGACAAATTTCAAAGTTTTATAATTGCTTGTTGTGTTTCTAATACATGTTTTATTGTTTTAAACTATTCTAAAATATTACAAATTGTTAAAATTTATTTTTTACAATCTGTGATATTTTGAAGAGACTTGAAAAATTGCATGTTTTGTTTATGTGTTTAATTTAAATAGTTATAACAAACTGTTACAGTTATACCAAACAGTGAATTTGTTTATTTGTATGATTTAAACAGTTACACCAAACAGTGATACCATACAGAAATGTTAAAATAGTAACTTTAAAACAGTGACACTGAACAGTAACATAGATTGTCTTTGTTTTAATAACTTGCTTTAAAAAGTGATACTATTTTCCTATTTTTGAATATCTTGTAATCCTTGTTTATCAGAAATGGCTGTAAATGATAATAATGTTCCTGCTACTACAAATTATGTTATTCCTGTGGTGTCTATTTTTGTACCTACTCATGTGTCTCATGAGGAGAAGTTCGAAAAGTTCAATGAGAACGATTTCAAGAGATGACAACATAAAATGTTGTTCTATCTCATTACTTTGAATCTTGTAAAATTTTTTCGTAAGAATGCTCTTGTTTGTAGTGAGAATGAGACCGACCGCCAAGTTATTGCTGCGGTGGATGCATGGAAGCACTCTGATTTTTTGTGTAAAAACTATACCCTTAATGGATTGGATTACACATTATATAATGTGTATAGTCCAATCAAAACGGCTAGAGAGCTATGGAATCCTTGGATTAAAAATACAAGACAGAGGATGCCGAAATGAAGAAATTCTTTGTGGACAGATTCCTTGACTACAAAATGGTGGATTCTAAAACTATCATAAATCAATTTCAAGATCTTCAAGTGATCTTACATGATATTCATGCTGAAAGAATGGTTCTTAGTGAATCTGTTCAAGTGGCTACAATTTTTTAGCATTTACTGCCAAATTAGAAGGACTTCAAAAATTATTTGAAATATAAATGCAAAGAAATAAAATTTGAAGACTTGATCGTGAGATTGAGGATTGAGAAGGACAATAGAGTCTCTGAAAAGAAAGTTGGTAATAATCCCATGGAATCAAAGACACATGTGATTGAAGAGGAACATAAAACTAACAAGAAAAAGAAGTATGTTGGCCAACAAGGGGCCAAGGGTGGTGATTTCAAAATGTTTAAAGACAACTATTTTGTGTGCAATAAACTGGGACATCGTGCAAAGGATTGTCAAAGCAGTAAAGCACAAGAGAACCACAAGAGGAAGGCTACCCAAGCTAATATAACTGAACTTTCTGAAAATATTTCTAACATGAGTGTTTTTGCTATAATATCCGAAGTGAAATTGGTCAAAAATACCAAGGAATGGTGGGTGGACACCAGGGCCACTAGACACATATTTTTGGATAAGAAGAAATTCTCTTCATATGAAACAATTAATGATGGAGAACAACTCTTCATGAAAAATTCCTCTACTTCCAAAGTTGAGGACAAATGAAAGGTTATATTAAATATGATTTCTGGAAAAGAACGTACTTTTAATGATGTGTTACATGTTCTAGAAATTCAAAAAAATCTTGTGTTTGGATTGTTGTTAAGTAAGAAGGATTTTTAGTTAGTTTTTTAGTCTGAGAAATTTGTACTCATCAAGAGTGAAATTTATGTAGGTAAGAGATATATGAGCGATGAGCTCTTTTAGATGAATGTAATAACAATTGTATCTGATTTTTATAATAAGAACACATCTTCTACTTATGTGCTTGAGTCTTCTAATGTATGACATGGTAGATTAGTATATGTTAATTTTGATAATTTGCGTAAATTAATGAATTTAGAATTGTTGCCTAAATATTGATGCAAATAATAAATGTAAGACATGTGTTGAATCAAAATTAACTAGAGTATCATTTCATAATATTGAAAGAAATATTGAACCTCTAGAATTAATTCATAGTGATATATGTGATTTGAAATATGTTCAAACTAGAGGAGGAAAGAAGTACTTTGATATGTTTATTGATGATTGCACAAGATATTGATATGTATATTTGATAAGGAGTAAAGATGAAGCATTGAAAAAATTATGCATTATAAGAATGAGGTTGAGAATCAACTTGAAAAAAGATTAAGGCAATAAGAAGTGATCAAGGTGGTGAATATGACGCACCTTTCGATAAGTTCCGTCAAGAACATGATATTATTCTCTAAACTTCTACACCTTATACACCTTAGCCAAATGGGATTGCTGAACGTAAAAAAAGAGCATTGAAAGAGATGATGAATGTCATGTTGATTAGTTCGGGGATTACCTCAGAACTTGTGGGGGGTGTGGGAGCTTTACTTTCAGCAAACTATATTTTAAATAAATTACCTCCCAAGAAGTTAGACAGAACCCCTTATGATTTATAGAAAGGTCGGAGTCTTTTCTACAAACATTTAAAAGTGTGGAGTGTTTGGCTAAGGTGATGGTTCATATTCCCAAAATGATTAAAATAGGACTTAAGACTATTGATTGTATATTTATTGGTTATGCAATAAATAGCAGTGCATATCATTTTCTGCTGCATAAATCTGATATTCCTGATATACATGTCAATACAATCATTAAGTCAAGAAATGCATCATTCTTGAATACGTCTTTCATAGTAAAAATGTATGTGATGGGAGTTCTCTTAAAAGAACTGATGATATTACGACTAGTAATATAGATCATGAGTCTATAAATGAAGAAAGTGACGAGACACTTAGATGCAGTAAGAGGGCAAGGACTTCCAAGTTCTATGATCTTATTTTTTAATATATTTATTAGAAAATGAACCTCAAAACTTCAATGAAGTGATGTCCACTCTTGAAGCACTTAAATGGTGACTTAAATGAGAAAATTTATATGGACCAACTCGAATGATTCATTTCTCCGAGACACGAGAAGTAGGTGTGTGGACTTGTTAAATCACTTTTTTGGTTTAAAGTAAGCACCAAAACAATGACATGAGAAATTTGACAAGGTAATTATGTCAAATAATTTCACAATTAATGAATGTGCTAAATGTGTCTATGTCAAAGACACAAATAATAGATATGTCATTATTTGCATATATGTGGATGAAATGCTTATTTTAGGTAGTAATAATAATATTATTACACTACCAAGAAAATATTGTCCAGTAAGTTTGATATGAAGGATTTGAGTGTTGTAGATGGTATACTAGGAATTAAAATTTTTAGAACATCTGGTGGACTTATATTTTCACAATCACATTATATTGAGAAAATAATTGAAAAGTTTGACAAAGATGGAAGTAGTATTGCTAGAACATCAGTTGATATAAATCTTCATTTGTCTAAAAATACTAGCCAAACCATATTACAATTGGAATACTCTTGTATCATTGGTAGTATAATATATGTCATGGACTGCACTAAACCGGATATAGCATACTCAGTTAGTAAATTGAGTAGATATACGCGTAATTCGAGAGTAAACCACTGGAAGACAATTATTAGGGTTCTTAGATACCTAAGATATATCCTGAATTTTGGATTGCACTATACAAGATATTCAGTTGTACTTGAAGGGTATAGTGATGTAAACTGGATATTTGATATGAAGGACACACAATTAACAAGTGGTTATGTTTTTACACTTGGTGGTGTAGCCGTATCTTGAAAATCCTATAAACAAACATGTATTGTCAAATTCACAATGGAATCTGAATTTATTGCTTTAGATAAAACAAGAGAGGAAGCTGAGTGGCTTCGACAATTTTTAGAGGACATTCCAATATGACCAAAACCTGTGCTAGCAATTTGTATACATTGCGATAGTCAATTTGTAATTGGTAGGACACAGAGTGATATGTATAATGGTAAGTCTAGACATATACATTGTAAACATAATATCGTTAGACAATTGCTCTCAAATTTGATTATTTCTGTTAATTATATAAAATCAAAGAATAATCTAGTGGATCTGCTTACTAAAGGTTTGCTATGACACAAGAGTCACCTTAATGACAATCCAACCTAGTTGATTGGAGATCTCAACATCTAGGTTCAAAGGGACAATTAAATTATGCATGATTCAAAAGAAGCACTAAGGAGATAATCTTTCATTCATATTCCTATGATAAACTAGTTCTGCCTACAGAGTTTATTAGGATAAACTGTGCTTTAAACTTATATCTTAGAAATCCAAGTGGGATATTACAGGATGTTCTTAGTAGGAGTCATCTATATGGGTGTAAAGAGGCCGCTTCTGTGAGAATTTATAAATACTGAATTCTCTAAAGCACTTATGAAATCACAAATTGTTCAGGGTCAAAATGAACAAAATCATGAGAACCAATTGTGTTAAGATAGAGATTGTGTGAAGTCTATTCAATCTGATTTATCAAACAACTGAATAGTTCAAGACATCATATTCACTATTTATCAAATCAGTTCGATGGGCTTTCAATAGGGAAGACTCAAGGCCAAAAATTACCTATTTCAATGCACGATCTTTTCAAAGGTGTACTATGTATATATAGTGTGTTTAGCGTTATCATCTGCATATTAACAACCAATTTTTCATTCATGTGGGATATTGTTGGACCAAAATAATTTCACAAAATAGTTTCTTAAGTGTAAAAATTAAATTTTTTGTCGACTTTGAGCCTAAATTAAAGTGGAATCCATTCATTGTTTCGAATAAAATTTTGGGGTTTATATTCTACTCCGTGAGGAGAATAATGTAGTATATTCACTTTCTCAATTCGAGTAATAAATGAATGAAAAATAGGCTCTAAAGTGACCCTCTTGAAATGTGAAAATAAAGGTTGTGCAATGTGAGATTTGACACCAATCCCACATTGGTTGAGGAAGAAGTTTTGTAGAACTTGGGTAAATTTAAATTTTTTTCGAAAAAGGACAAAATGGTAATTTGTTACTATAATGTGGGTTTAAAATCAATATTTTTATAAATTTTAGATGATGCAACGGACTTCACCGTTGGATTCGTATTGCAAAATTGAGCTACCACGTCAATTTTCGTTGAATTTTGAGATAGTCAAATTTTACACATTTTTCGAGACAATTGGATGACAAATAAAATTTTAAAGTTCCCCAAAAATAAAAATTATAAAATTTTCTTATAGTTGAATAAAATTTTAAATAAAATTAATTTAAACTGAAAGCAGAATTTAACTAAATTATTTCGAGTTAAAGATAGACCCAAAAGTGATAAACGTGCGGGGCCAATGTGGACCGCGCAGTTAAAAAGTATAAATAGGGTGAAATATCTAAAAAATCAAATATTTCTCAACCCTTAGTCGGCTGAGTTCAGGCGTGTGAAGAGGAGAAGAGAGAGGAGAGGGAAAATAGAAATTCTACCTTTCTTTCTTCGATCCAAGAAGTTTCGTCGGTCGAAATCCTTCGGACCAAGAGTTAAAGTTGGTCTACGCGACGAGGGCTACGCGTATGTACCAAGAACGAAGAGTTTCACTGAAGATCCAAGAGAAGGATTTTGAAAAAATCAAGGTTTTGGGGGCTAGAAGGGTGTCTTGAGGTTTCTACTCTTCTATTTACGCTTCAAGAGGTAGGGGTTCTCCTACTTTGGTTCATTTCCTACCTATAGTGTCATATAAAATTTGTAGGTTAAAGGGAATATATATATATATATATCACTCACCTATGCATATGAAATAGATGAAATGAGTGTGAAAAGGGGTATTGAAATGGGTTAGAATAGGTTTTCTAACTTGAAATTGAGATATGAAAATTGTTTGGTTGGTAATTCCATGAAAAAGTGATTTTGGTGGGCATGCTATATGTTTAATATTATGCCTTGTGATTGAGAATGATGGGCATAAGATTGTGTAATGTCATGCTTGTGATATGTGTTGGGTATATAAATGTTGATATGTGCTAGTTGATGTATTGACATGATAATGAATTTTAGTGATTTTATACATGTGATATAAATTGTCATGATAAATGTTGAGATGTGTGGTTTAAATTTTGCTCATTGACATTCATTACATTGAGCATGACATTGATTGAGAAATGGTGCATCACATTGCATTTGCACGGAAAAAATGCATCAATGGCCATGAGTATGGGTGTATAAGTGCATGGTTGGATCAACCAACATATTTGGTGTTTGATGGATGGGCTTAGGAAAGTGGGGTTGAACATCCTACTGAGTCGCACGGTTGCATACATGAAAAACTTGTGTCGGGTATAGCAAGAAAGGGTAGATCCCCCCTCGGGTGCAAGACCCGGCTATTGGTTTATGCACTTCCGACGGTGCAAGTCTAAAAAAGTGTATCAGTGTGTGGAGCTGACGGTGCAACACCAAAAGTCCACTACCCAAATAAAGACACATGTTTTTTGGTTATGTAAATGATTTATTTGATGGAAAACATCCATAAATGAATTGATTTTTATGAACATATGAGTTTTGTTTCAAAATGATATTTGGATGTACTTCATCAAGGATAAATGTTTTACACTTACATTACATAGTGTGGTGAGAACAGGTGAAGGCTTGGGTTGAGGCGCGTGAGTGAATCTCATTTCATTCATGACATGACATGATAGATTCCAACATGAAACATGTATATTCTTGATTGGAATGATTGTGAATGTTATATATGAATATTGCATTTACACTTAGGTTGAAGAGTAGCCTCTGTAGAAAATTTTCTACTAGGCGTTGGCTCACCTTATACGGGAAACATTTCAGGTGCAGGGTTCATACCAGGAGAGGATTCGCATTCCGGGCCTCAAAGGTGAAGAAAAGCCGGTTTGTGGCTTTTGGAAACAAGTTTTTGTAAAACTTTGGTTAAATGCCGTTTTGACATGTAAATTATGTAAATGCATGTAGTAGAACTCGTATGCATTGTGTATAATGTAGAAAACTTCATTATACATGTTTGGAATGCGTTTGGAAAGGTTTTGGACGAATTGGAAATGAAAATTTGATGAAACATAAAATTCTAGGCAAAACCTTCCGGAATGTCACAACAACCTTCGGGAAGGTTAATGCAAATTTTTGGTCTAGTAGGCAAAACCTTCCGGAAGGTATATGAAAACCTTCTGGAAGATAAGAAAAACCTTCCGGTAGAAATTAGTCCTGTAGGCAAAACCTACCAGAAGATCCATAAAACCTTCCGGTAGAAATTTTTCAGTGAACAAACCTTCCGGAAGGTTTTTCAAAAATATGAAATTTTAAGAATGCATTGCAAGCTTTTGGGCTATATGTTCTTTGGTTCCAGGGATACAAATGGACCTTAAATGAGATACATTGGGGTATGTTGAACCTCGATGGGATTAAATGATTAAAGGAAACACGGATCCTCGTGTGAGTTGAAATCCCGGTTACAAGGATGTGATAGACGTGATGTCGAGTTATGCGACAATTATGGATATTTTCGCGGGTTGATGGGTGATCAACGAGACCTCCAGTTTTAGGGGCGTCACAGCTTGGTATCAGAGCTTAGGCCATAGATCGGCCTTGTGGAGAATTTATCTATCACCTTCCTTTGCAAGAGTGAAAGGGGTTTAGAGTCCATGGTGGTCTAGACTATTGTATGTATTGTACATTTCATCTTATGTGCTCACATTTTGTTACACGATTACGTGCTATGTGATTATATGAATGATATACATGGTAAAGTGTATATGAAAAGGGACACTAGGGTTAGAAAACATTACCTTGGGAGTCGGAAAAGAAATGAACAGAATAGTTCAAGGTATAATTGTTACTAGTGGGTGGCATACACTCTACTAGGGAAATAAGGAGGTGAATCTCAATGTTTCAAGTTTGGTCTCTATCATGGGATACTAAATGAATGCTCTATTGCTATCTAGCATGTGTGTCGATGGAAACTAGAGGAAGGGGACGTCGGGGTGGACGGCGGTTGCTGCCATAGCACAGACTAGTGCTACGGCTGCCACCATTGCACAGACTGGTGCAAGTGGAGGACAAGGAGGCTCAAGCAACCTCCAAAAGTTCAAGGCACATCAGCCTTCGATCTTCAGGGGAGGGGCGGATCCTATGGTGGCTGACCATTGGTTCCGGTAAGTCGATAAGGTATTGAGGGCTATGGAGATCACCTCCGACTCCACCAAGATAACCCTAGCAACATTCCAGCTAGAGGGGGAATCCCAATTGTGGTGGGATTGGGTGAAAGAATCCAAGAACTTGGAGGCTATGACTTGGGTAGAGTTGAAGGAGCTCTTCATGGGAAAGTATTTTTCGACGGCTGCTAGACATGTAAAGGCCTTAGAGTTTTTAGACTTGAGACAAGGAACGATGTTGGTGATGAAATAAGTGGCTAAATTCACGAAATTAGCACGTTTCGCTGATGATTATGTGGCCACATACTTGGCCAAAGTGAGGAAGTTCGATGATGGTTTAAAGTTGTCCATCTAGGGTAAGATTGTGGGTCTTCTTTTTCAAGACTTGGACTCGATGATCGCCACAACAATGGCCATTGAGAGAGAGGTGGAGGACGCACAGAACATCCGGGAAGCGAGTGTAAAGGATAAGAAAAAGGAGGACCAATCCTCTTCTTCTAGTCCAGGGAAGAGACAGAGGACTTGTACTCCTCAGGGACAACAAGGGTAGGGCCATAGTTATCAAGGTCAAGGCTAGGGTCAATCCTCCCAAGGCGGGAGACACTTCAGGGCTCCCAGCCAGGCAGGTTCACGGGCATGTTTCCACTGCCACCAGCCTGGTCACATGATATGGGATTGTCCCTAGAGGCAGGGATCCCAAGGCTATGATTCATCTCAGTCACAGTCGTCGGTGGGGTAGCTACAGACACACTTTGTTCCTCACTATCCCACCATGGGCCAGGGGAGTCAGTACCAGTTCCAGGGTGCTACTCAGGCCCCTACCACTACAAGAGTGGGGACTCCGCAATCAGCCTAGATGGGCCAGGGCATTGGTTGAGGCCGAGGAAAGGGCTCACAAACTGGTATTTCTAGAACCCAGGGGCATGTCTACCCCATGGTGCCACAGACTGAGTTGGCAGATCAGTCGGTGATACAGGGTACATTTCTACTCTCTCGCTTATGGGCTAGAGTATTATTTGATTCTGGTGCATTGCATTTATTTATTGTTGCATCTTGTGTGAAAGACTTAGGCTTAGAGGTTGAGACCTTAGATGAGCCATTGCATGTGAGTTCTCTCTTAGGAGCTAGGGTGAGAGTTGATCAAATATGTCGGGACTGTGAGTTAGAGATCTCGGAGATTCTACTCACCATAGACCTTAGGGTCATGGACATGTCAGAGTTCGATGTCATCCTCGGAATGGATTGGTTGGCGGCACATCGGGTCGTCATTGATTGTGATAGGAAAAGGGTCACTGCTTACACACCGGAAGGTGTTTGTTTTAAGTTTCAAAGGAAAAAACATGATGCTTTACCCTAAGCCGTGTATGACTTTAGATGGCACAGACAGTTAATGGGTTAGCTTGTAAGCCTTGCCCTGGAAGACGAAGTGAAACAGGAGTTAGGTATACCTCGGGTTGTATGTGAGTATGAGGATGTTTTTTTGGATAAACTACCAGAATTACCTCCACATAGGAATGTAGACTTCACAATTGATTTGTATCCTGGTACGTCACCTATTTCTATGATTCCACATAGGATGACGCCCATTGAGTTGCAAGAACTCAAGGTGCAGTTGCAAGAATTATTGGACAAAGACTTTATTAGACCGAGCACTTCACCTTGGGGAGCTCCAATATTGTTTGCCAAGAAGAAGGACAAGACCCTTCAATTGTGTATAGATTATCAGCTGTTAAATCGGGTTACTATCAAGAATAGGTACCATTTACCGAGGATTGATGACTTGTTTGATCAGTTGAGAGGAGCGCGGATCTACTCCAAGATAGATCTCCACACCGGTTTCCATCAGCTGAGAGTTAGGGAGGCGAATATCCCTAAGACGATGTTTCGGACACGGTATGGGCATTTCGAGTTTACATTCATGCCTTTCGTGACGAATGCTTCAGCGGCATTCATAGATCTCACGCATAGGGTGTTCCAACCCTACCTGAATAAGTTCGTCGTGGTTTTCGTTGACGACATTCTGATATACTCCAAGTCTGAGGAGGAGTTTGAGGGTCACTTGAGGATTATTCTCCAAATGTTGAAAGATCATCAGTTGTACGCCAAGTTCAGTAAGTGTAAATTTTGGCTTACTGAGATAAAATTTTTAGGACATGTAGTGTCGACTTCGGGTGTATCTGTGGACCCAGAGAAGGTTGAAGCAGTTATGAATTGGGAGAGACCGAAGTCAGTCTTCGAGATACGCAATTTCTTGGGATTGGTAGGGTACTATAGGAGGTTCATTGAGGACTTCTCTCGATTAGCTGCTCTTATGACCAAGTTGACCTAGAAGGAGGTTAAGTTTGAGTGAAATGACGCTCGTAAGAAGGCATTTCAGGAGTTGAAGAAGAGGATTACATCAGCTCCTATTTTGATAGTTCTAGAAATGGGACAGAGGTACACAGTGTATTGTGATGCTTTGAAGGACGGACTCGGTTGTGTATTGATGTAGTCTGAGAGGGTGGTGGCTTATGATTCTCGGCAGTTAAAGAATTACGAGTAGAATTATCCCACACACGATATGGAGTTGGCGGCCATTGTATTTACCTTGAAGGTTTGGCGCTACTATCTATATGGTGAGTAATTCGAGGTATTTTTAGGCCACAAAATTTTGAAGTACATCTTTACACAGTCGAACCTCAACTTGAGGCAACGTAGGTGGATGGAGTATCTAGAGGACTACGACTTCACTTTGCATTATCATCCTGGTAAGGCAAATGTGGTGGCTGATGCACTGATGCACTCAGCCGAAAGTCATTGGAAGTCTTAGCTAGTGTAGCTTCCCGGGAGTTGTAGATGCTTGGGACTGTGGGACGGTTTGGGCTACACTATAGAGATCAGACTCAGGATACTTTGGGGAGTTTGGTTGCTACACCTTCCCTACTGAGTAGAGTGATTGAGTCTTAGGGACAAGATACAAAGTTATCATCCATTGGGGATCGGGTACGGTTAGGTACAAGTGATGAGGGCTGGACAATTCGCTCGGATGGTAGTCTTCGATTTAGGGAAAGGATTGTGGTTCCCTAGTCTATAGAACTCAGAGAAGAGATTCTTAGAGAGTTCCATTATTCCCGATTTGCTGTGCATCCAGGTGGCACGAAGATGTACTATGATCTTCGTCGCTAGTATTATTGGAACGGAATGAAGAGAGACGTTGGAGACTTTGTCAGACGGTGTCTCATGTGTCAGCAGGTTAAGGCTATGCACCAAAGACCAACGGGATTACTCTAGCCCTTGGAGGTAGCTGAGTGGAAGTGGGAGCATATCATGATGGATTTTGTGACTCACTTGCTACGGATATCGCGGGGACATGACGCGGTGTGGGTGATTGTGGACCGGCTTACGAAGTCGGCACACATTTTGGCGGTGCGGATGACCTTCACACTAGAGGAATTTTATAGGTTGTATATATGGGAGATTGTCCGGTTGCATGAGGTACCTGTATCTATAGTATCGGATCGGGATCCCAGGTTTATGGCTCATTTTTGGGAGACCTTTTCAGCGAGCCATGAAAACACAGTTGATGATGAGCGCTGCTTTTTATCCCTAGACGGACGGTCAGTTGGAGAGAACTATCCAGACGTTGGAGGACATGCTATGAGCATGCGTCCTAAATCTCAAGGGTAGTTGAAAAGATCACTTACCCTTAGTGAAGTTTGCCTACAGATGACATCCTATGAGTCATTATACGGGAGGCCTTGTCGATCTCTGGTATGTTGGATGGAGGTGGGAGAGAGACCCTCTACGGGTATGAATTTGGTTAGAGACACCTTGGAGAAGGTGGATCATATATGGAAGTATCTTCTCAATGCTTAAAGCCGGCAGAAGGGCTACGCCGACAAACGGCGGTGACCTTTAGATTTTGAGGTGTGGATCATATCTTCTTGATGGTGATGCCTAAAAGGGGAGTGGTCAGGTTTGGCAAGCAGGACATTGGGCCCTTCGAGGTACTCGAGAGGGTGGGTATAATTGCTTACCGATTGGCGTTACCGCCAAAGCTATCGGGTGTTCACGCAGTATTTCATGTCTCTATGCTCTGCAAATACACCCTGGATCCAACTCATGTTGTGGATTGGGGAGAACTTATGGTTGATGTTGATGAGACTTTCGAGGAGGGACCGGTGCGCATCATGGATAGTCGGGAATAGGTTTTGTGAGGCAAGACCGTGAGGCTAGCGAAAGTGTTGTGGCAGTACCAAGGAGTGGAGGAGGCGACATGGGAGCGTGAGGATACCATACGTACCGATTATCCTTTCTTATTCGAGGATGAAGGTACACTATTATAGTCATTTGGTATTATATGACTGTTGCATATGCATGTGATTGAATGTGTATGTATGTGTGAATTTCGGGGACGAAATTCTTTTAAGGGGGAAGAATATAAAACCACGGTAAATTTGAACTTTTTTCGAAAAAGGGTAAAATGGTAATTTGTCACTATAATATGGGTTTAAAATCAGTATTTGTATAAAACTCAAATGACACAACGGACCTCAGCGTTGGATTCGTATCGCGAAATTGAGCTACCACGTCAATTTTCGTCGAATTCTGAGATAGTCAGATTTTATACGTTTTTCGAGACAATTGGGTGACGAATGAACTTTTAAAGGTTCTCAAAAATAAAAATTATAAAATTTCCTTATAATTAAATAAAATTAATTTGAACTGAAGCCGCAATTTAACTAAGTCGTTTTGGGTTAAAAACGGACCCGAAAGTGATAAATGTGCAGGGCAATGTGGACCGTGCAATTAAAAAGTATAAATAGGGCGAAATATCTGAAAAATCAGATATTTCTCAACCCTTAGTCGGTTGAGTTCAAGCGTGTGAAAAGGAGAAGAGAGAGAAGAGAGAAAATAGAAAATCTACCTTTCTTTCTTCGATCCAAGAAGTTATGTTGGTCGGAATCCTTCGGATCAAGATTTAAAGTTGGTCTACGTGACGATCCAAGGGGAAGATTTTGGAAAAATCAAGGTTTTGGGGGCTAGAAGGGTGTCTTGAGGCTTCTATTCTTCTATTTATGCTTGAAGAGGTAGGGGTTCTCCTACTTTGGTTCATTTCCTACCTATAGTGTCATATAAAATGTATTGGTTAAAGGGAATATATATATCACTCACCTATGCATATGAAATAGATGACATGAGTGTGAAAAGGGGTATTGAAATGAGTTAGAATATGTTTTCTAACTTGATAGAGATATGTAAATTTTTTGGTTGGTAATTCCAGGGAAAAGTGATTTTGGTGGGCACACTATATGTTTAATATTATGCCTTGTGATTGAGAGTGATGGGCATGAGATTGTGTAATGCCATGTTTGTAATATGCGTTGGGTATATAAATGTTGATATATGCTAGTTGATGTATTGACATGATAATGAATTTTGGTGATTTTATACATGTGATATAAATTGCCATGACACATGTTGAGATGTGTGGTTTAAATTTGGCTCATTGACATTCATTACATTGAGCATGACATTGATTGAGCAATAGTGCATCACATTGCATTTGCACGGGAAAAATACATCCATGGCCAAGAATATGGGTGTGTGAGTACATGGTTGGATCAACCACCATACTTGGTGTTTGATGGGTGGGCTCGGGAAAGTGGGGTTGAATATCCTACTGAGTCGCACGGTTGCATACATGAAAAACTTGTGTCGGGTATAGCAAGAAGGGATAGATCCCCACTCGAGTGCAAGACTCGGCTATTGGTTTATGCACTTTTGACGGTGCAAGTCCAAAAAAGTGTATCGGTGTGTGGAGCTGACGGTGCAACACCAAAAGTCGACTATCCAAATAAAGACACATGATTTTTGGTTATATAAATGATTCATTTGATGGAAAACATCCAGAAATGAATTTGTTTTTTATGAACACATGAGTTTTGTTTTAAAATGATCTTTGGATGTACTTCATCGAGAATAAATATTTTACACTTGCATTGCATAGTGTGATGAGAACCGGTGAAGGCTTGGGTTGAGGCGCGTGAGTAAATCTCATTTCATTCATGGCATGACATGGTAGATTCCAACATGAAACATGTATATTCTTGATTGGAATGATTGAATGATTGTGAATGTTGTATATGAACATTGCATATGTACTTAGGTTGGGGAGTAGCCTCTGTAGAAAATTTTTTATTGGGCGTTGGCTCATCCTATACGGGAAACATTTCAGGTGCGTGGTTCGTACCCGGAGAGGACTCGTATTCGGGGCCTCGAAGGTGAAGAAAATCTGGTTTGTGGTTTTTGGAAACAAGTTTTTGTAAAACTTTGGTTAAATTCCGTTTTGACATGTAAATTATGTAAATGCATGTAGTAGAACTCATATGCAATGTGTATAATGTAGAAAACTTCATTATACATGTTTGGAATGAGTTTGGAAATGTTTTAGATGAATTGAAAATGAAAATCTGATGAAGCATAAAATTTTGGGAAAAACCTTTCGGAAGGTTACAACAACCTTCTGAAATGTTAATGCAAATTTTTGGTCCAGTAGGTAAAACCTTCCGGAAGGTAAATGAAAAACCTTCCAGAAGGTATATGTAAAATGGTATCCAGTGGGCAAACCTTTCGGAAGATAGGTAAAACCTTCCGGTAGAAATTAGTCCAGTAGGTAAAACTTACTGGAAGATCCATAAAACCTTCTGGTAGAAATTTTCCAGTGAGCAAACCTTCCGAAGGTTTTCCAAAAATCTGAAATTTTAAAAATGCATTGCCATGTTTTTGGGCTATGTGTTCTTTGGTTCCAGGGATACAAATGGACCTTAAATGAGTTACATTGGGATATGTTGAACCTCGATGGAATTAAATGATTAAAGGAAACACGGATTCTTGTGTGAGTTGAAATCTCGATTACAGGGATGTGATAGATGTAATGTCGGGTTATGCGATAATCACGAGTATTTTCGTGGGTTGACGGGTGGTCAATGGGACCCCTAGTTTTAGGGGCGTCACAAGTTCTAGATGGGCATATATAGGCCAAATTTGCTCTATGGGATTAGGCCCCCAGGGGTACGACAATTTTTTGAGCGGAGTGAGCGCTGCTATGCCTTCGGTTATACCACACACGCGTGTGCCTACTCGCCATGACCCCACCTGACCCAGCCGGGCCAGGTACGGGTGTGGGTGTGGGTGTGAGTGTGGTTTAGAACAAATTCTATCTTTTTAGAGAAAATTTGTTTAATTAATTGGGTGTGTATTTCTTAATCTGAAATTTAATTTTTAATATCCATTGGAACGCACTGGTTTGGATTTGTTGCTTCCCTCAAATTCGAAATTTGAGTTGTGTCTATTCATCCAAAATAGTTACACAAGTTGTGTCTTCTGGCTGCACGTGTCTACTAGGTTGCATCCGTTCAGATAGTGACTGTCCGGATCAGTCGCCATTCTCTCTATAAATAATCCAATCAAATAATTATTTTGCATCTAATTCATCAAATACATTCTTTGCCATTTAAGACAGTCTCATACATTATTAAGACAGTCTGCATTTAGAGAGTACACAACACAATTTTTGATTCGCTGGACGAGTATATTGGAGTACTACTTCTACTTCTAGGAGGCAGACGATTGATATTCCATAAGCACCGTGTGTGGGGGCGAAATTTGTCTTAAAAACATAGTGTTAAACACTCGTCTTAATCTACATAAAGTTCAATAATAGTTCATGTTCTACAACAGGGTTAATATGTATATTGTTTAAATACATAGTTATATGTAACTATTTCGGTAAAACTGATGTAACTGCTATATTAATTCTTCTAAAACTGTTTCTGTATTCTGTGTAATTGTTTCAAACTTGACTCTGAATGTTTTATTCTAAGTTACACAATATCAAAAATTTCAATAAGTGATTTTACTATATTTGGAATACCACAAATAACAACAATCTCCTATAATGCAGTCAATTAAGTAAGATCTTATACGTTTCATTCTTTAGAAACTTTTTTGTGGGTTAAAAATTAAATTAGACAAAAATTGATTTCCTAAAAACAAAATTCAGAAATCAATAACAAATTAACAGTACATCTGAATGGTTCAATTGAAATGAGGCATCTGTGAGAAGATGACATAACCAAAAGATAAAAGTGAAGTAAAATCCCCTTCAATATATTTTCTCTTCATTTTCGGTCTTAGTATATTATTTATGTAAATTCAAGTGGAACTTAAACTACACTACAAACAAGCTTTTAGTACAACGTGGGCTTGCTTAGTTCTGGAGCCTCGTAATGCTTTTAATAGCACACATTACAAAAGAAGAATGATTTTTCTGGAACACCCCCCCCCCCCCCCCCACAAAAAAAAAAAAAAAAAAAAAAAACAAACAAACAAAAAGAATAAAGAGAAAGTGAAAAAACGAAAAGGGCAATAGAACATCAGAACAGCGTTCCTCTGTTAAAAAGCAAAAAAAAAAAAAAATAAAGAATGCCCAACAAATTTATTGAATTTTTGGTTTTTTTTTGAGGGCACCTAGCAGTACACATTTGCATAGTATTCAAGCCCAACACTGCCCAAAATAATAGGCATTATACTTTAGGCTTTTGAAGGGCAAACCCGGAATTCTAAATGGGATTTTGTACACAATGTCCTCAGACTTCTTGGACCATTTTTTCGGTTCCATTATTGTTTCTATAACTTTTAGGTTAATCACACGTTTTATACCTTGAAATATTCTCAAATTTTTAATTTTCACACTTAAAGATTTTAATTTTTAAATTACATACTCAATGTCATAAAAAAGTTGCAATGTGACCTTAACTCCAAGTGTCGTTGATTTTTCCATCTTAAAACTTACTGTTAAAGTCACCATCATTTAGATGAAAAAATAGACGACAGTTTAGATCAAGATCACATCGTAGTTTACTCCCTCCTCTTGCCAGGAAGAATAATAGTGTAAAGATCAATACCTTCAGTACAGATTGGTGACCATGCCTAGTTATTAAACTTGGATGTAGCTTGGTTCCTTGAGTGAAGTGCACATTGCTATCTTTAATCATTTGTTTTCTAGTCGGATGAAATTCAAGAGCAATTTTGACTACTTGAAATCTAGACAGAGACATCATCCGAGCAAAGTTTCAAATTTGGGTCTCAAATATCTATTCCAGTGTTTATCGAAGCCAATGAAAGATCTTAAAAAATGTAATGGAGAATAAAAATGAAAAACAATGAGATTCCAAGGTTGAAAACTTCTAATTTGTCATATAAAAGACGTACTAGAAGAAATAATAACATTCAAGAGATGATGAATAGTGTATTTCTGTCATTCACGACTTCTTGCTCTACTCCAAAAGTTTAATCTGCTGAAGGCGTATAACTTAAGTATTTATATTTCAATACTGTAATTTTTTATGTTAGTATGGCACACTCGTAAAGAAGCTTGGGAAGGAATTAATTTCTCTCAAAAGTAGGAAGTACATTTTCGTTATATGAAGCTGCAAGAGAAACAAGGCCAAAATGGTGATATGCCTGGGCTATGTTATATTATTGCGCAGAATGCTAAAGCCTCATGCCAGAAACTGATTCTTGTTCTTCAGTCTCATATATATCCAGGGGTAATGTGCTTGCATAGATATTGACTGAGGGACTGGCTGGCATAATTTTATAAGCTTCTAGGTACTCCCTTCTACCTAATTAATGGTGGTTGATAACGGTAAACTGATTGCCCGAAATAATCATGGGAGGCACACAATCTTTGTGTTCACCCCACCCCGTCCGTTGTGCAGACTCTAAAATGCCATCACTAATGAATCCCCATCCTCAATATTATTTTGAGTTTTTTACACAACCTGGGTAGTTATAATTTTTTTTTTTTTACAAAACCCTAGCTGTTTTGAAAATATTTTACAAATCTAGATAGTTTTTAAAAACGTCTGGCTCACAGATGTTTTTGAGTTAAACATGTCAGTCCAACTGACGTCTTTGGGTCAAAAACATCAATTCCACGGACGTTTTTTTGATGAATTGTAGAAGTTTGAAAAATATAAAAATGTCAGTTTGACCGACTATAAAAAGGATTTTTTTTACATTTTGTAATACCCAGCCCCTCTCTTTTCTTTTTCCATGCCCTTTTCTGTCATTTTTTTTCTCAAAAATCCCCAAATTCCTAACCTTAACGTTGGCAGTTTTGACCCAACACTCATTGTTTGTAGTTATACTTAAAACATCCGGTACACTTAAAATTATTTGATCACGTCCATGTACAACGGCCTAAAGTTGATGCATCGGTGAATACGATTATATTATGGTAATATCGATTTAAATAGACATCTACATAAATAATTGTTAACTTTTCGAATAATGTTATTAAGACCTCATTTAAAGACCTAATGCATTGTGATATTAAATCTAATAGTGAGTCTTAATATTTAATAAATACCACTATCTATCCAATAGTTACAAACCGTTAGGTCTTCACCAATTAAATCTCAAATTAGGGTTATTTTGTTATTGTATAAAACTATGTGTCATTATGTAATAAATTATAGGATCATAAATAGAAAATTGTTACCACAATTTTATATATAAAATAAATATTGTTGATAAAATTAATTTTTAACGCTTTCAAATAATAAAAACAAATGGAATAGTGGCCACTATTACAACTCATTGATTGTAAGCCTTTGTTATTGGAAAATAATCATTTTTTTTTTAAATTCTTTGATTGAAATAGGGTTCCATTATAATTTTTTTGGCTTGCTAGGCTATAAATTAGGTTGTAAATTTTGATTGTTTTTGAAATTTTTTGGCTTGTTAAGCTATGAATTAATTTAAGATGTGAATTTGTATGTATATGTGTATGTGTAGGATTTTTATATTTTAGGGTTTGTTTTGTGTGTTTTGTTTGAAATTGATTCATATGTGTGATGTTTATGCTACACATTACAAGTAAAAAAAATTTTGGTTTGTAAAATCTTATTTAGAATGTTATTCAGGTCTAAGTTAGGTTAATGGTTTTATTTGTGTCAAAAAAATATATAGTTGATCCTTGATGTATTATTACACTTTTTTTCAAATAGTCATGGAGAAATATTTTAAAAGAAAGTTAAAGTTAGAATTGCCACTTACTACAAAAAGGGATGGTGTTTCTAATTCTTCAAAATAAAGTCTCATCGAGTTAAACTTGACAGATCTTCCGTTAAATCTAGGCTTACAACCTTGAATTATGGATTATAATCTTAATGATCGAGACCAAATTTATAGAGCATATCTACAAAGGAGTCCTTTCCAACCTTGCAACCATAATTTTTTTGCGAATAAATTTAGGTGCTAAGCTACGAAAGTTCAACCAAACTTGATTTTCTAAGTTTAGTAATTGACTTGAGTAAAGCATAGCAAAAGGTTCTGCATTTTGCCTATATTGCTATCTTTTCAAACCTGATATTCGAGAACAAGGGGGTGGTGATTCCTTTGTTAGCAAGGGTTTTCAAATTAGAAGATGAAAAAGAAGCTTCACATTCATGTTAGAATTTTTAATAGTTCTCACAACTAAGCTTGGAGAAAATGTCTCGATATATTAAATCAAAAGCAAAATATTTAATCAATTTTCTTCAAGCAGTCAAACCAAACTCGTAGTAAGTAGAGGACCTACTTGAATGCATCGATTGATTGCATCCAATTCCTTTTAAAACAAGGACTTCCATTTTCATGGTCACAATGAATCAAAAAATTCAAATAATCAAAAAAAAATTATTGAGCTTATGAGGTTTCTTGTTGATCACAATGAGGATGTCAAAGTTGTTGCATTAAAAAATTCTCTAGAAAATCTTAAGTTGACAGTACATAATATTCAAAAAGACATTGTAAATGCAGTTGTAGTTGAAAACTGTAATGCTAGCATTTTCCATCTCGGTGATGTGAACAAAAAAAGACATGTAACTGAGGTCTTTTAGGGTTTGACAATGTTACTAGTACGAGTGTTCTCTCACTTAAGAAAGCAGTTGAAGACTTATTTGCAAGATCTGGGTTGAACTTGTCTAGATTGCGTAGGCAAGGTTATGACAGGACTAGTAATATGCATAATGAGTCCAATGGACTTAAGGTACTTATACCGAATGAGAATGAATGTGTGTATTATTTTCATTGTTTTGCTTGTCAATTGCAATTAGCTCTTATGACTGTGGTGAAGAATCATAACCAAATTGTCACGCTTCACTTTGGTTGGTAATGTGGTAAATGTTGTTGGAGCCTCATGCAAGTGATGGGATATTCTTCAGAAGAAATACACTACTAAAGTTATTAAAGCACTTAACAATGAGAGTTTCAAAGTGGACAAAGCTTACATCAAGGGATACACTTAAACGTTCTTGTGATATATATATACGGTTCAAATCTCTAAAGATAAATAAAATAAATTTTGTTTTTCGCGATTGAGATCTCTTTTAATTTTATTTTAAAGTTAATCCGATGGTTAAAATTAACACTCCAAATTTAATAGGAAAAATATGCTCCTAAAAAGTGTGTTTGTGATTACTTTTTAAAAGTTTTTAGAACTTATAATTTATAATAAATACTTTCAAAAAAAAGTAGTATTTAAAACTGTCCCACCATCACCATCACCAACCCCATTGCCCCACCCCCACCTCCACCTCCACCTCCACCTCCACCTCCACCAGCAACAGCAGCAGCCCCCCCATTTCGACTACAACCATTCCCACCTCAACTATCACCGTCATTACCACCCTAACACCACCACCACTACTACTATCACCACCCTACTACCACTGCCATTGTCCCACCACCTCCCCCACCCCTCAACCTTATCACCATTGCTGCCACCCCACCCCACCACCACCACACCGTCGCCACTGCCACATCACCTATTGCTGCTACTGCCGTCCATTGCTACCACTCATCATCATCGTCATCTCATTCTTATATTTATTATCACTACAACTGTCGCCCACCGTCAACACCCACCATCACCATTGTTGCCCAACACCACCTATCGCCACCTACTACCATAACCTACCACCACCCGTTGTCACCCGCCATCATCATCAGCTACTGTCACTCACAACTTACCACATTTACCACTAATACCATCACTGTCGTTTGTCACCACTCACCACACTGTTGCCCATAAGCACCTATCGTCGCCCACCACCATTACCATCTACCATCATTGTCACCCACACCCACCACCACTATCGCCATCACCAATGGCTGTCATTACCACTATCGTTACCCAAAATCCACCACCACCATCACTATTGTCACCCACAACTGTCACTATCACCACAGTCATTGCCACCCACCACAACCATCACCGTCTCCAACCTCCACAATTACTGCCCATCACCACTACCATTGTTCATCTCTACTGCAACATGTGCTTAAATTTTATTATCTCTCTTCTATGTTTATGATTTGATTTTGGGGATGAATATAAATATGTTTATTGTTGATAATTTTTTTTATTACTCTGTGCCTTCAAGTATAGACAATAACTAGTGTGTGTGTGTGTATATATATATATATATATATTAGGTGTGCCCATCCTAAATTATATTCATGACTTCGCCACTGCCCTCTCCAACATTTGAAGCACTGGATCATTATTGTATCCTAGTTTAAAATAACGGTTGATACCAATATAACTTGGCTGCCAAATCTAGAATGACACCTTCCGTTCTAAAACCAATACTAGTAGAGCAAATTTCGTTATCACATCGAAATGTATCACCACGTATCCTTATGCGATGTCGTAGCATAGAACTAATTTCTCCCCATGTTCAACTATTGATATCTGATGATGCACAAATTGATATTGTACAAAATTAATAGTCGAGTATATGTAAGGATACAATTAATGAGCAATAAATATGCAACCAATGACAAAACAGTAAATAGAGCAAACAAGTAGATTTATAGTGATTCGGTCTGAATGACCTACTCCGCTCTCCGGAACATCAACGGTGACCGAAGATCTTTATTGATAAATAAAAGTCACCGGGAGAGAGTACTCCGGGTGAATTACAATTTCTTGAGAGAGAGGAACAATGTGTGTAGAGGTTTCAAGGTGATGAGATGTTAAGGTTCTTAGGTCATGCCCTTTATGTGGAGAGGGCTTACATTATATAGGTATGGTGAGGCGATGAGATGAGGTGGTTACTATTATTTTGGTAAGTACAATTAAAGTAGGATTAGATCTCTGTACGTATCCCGATATTCTCTCCCCGTGCTCCTATTCTGTCGAGAGGAGGATCCTGAGTTAGGTTGGCCTTGAATTGGAATGGCAAAGTGAAGAAGACAAAGGAGAGACAGGAGGGCCCACCCCTTGGGCGGCGCCAGGGGCTTGGGTGACCCCCTTGTGCGGCACCCCTTGGAGTGTCTTCTTTTGGGCTCTGGTGACTAGGGCTCCTTCTTGATTCATTGGACCTGACCTAGTTGATTTTGAGCTCATCAATATCTAGCATTTCGTTTATATTATTAACCACCATTATGCGACATATCTCAACACCCTTTCAAGTCGATGGCATATGCCGCAATCTCAAACCACGAACTTGCAGCATTCTAAGCAACCAAATAGACCCTCTTCACCTATTCACCCAAATCTCAGCAAGCAATAAGGCAATTTTGATTTCAACATATTACAACTCAAAACCATTTTAGCTTCTGTGAATTGAACAATATCCAGTTTTTGAGAATCATGTGATCATACTACAAAGTTGTTTATGCAATCAACTTCTCCAATTATTATTTACTTGTATATAAACCCACCGTGCAGGTATGTATCATATTGTATTATTTTTTCAGAGCCACGTAATAGCAATTTCAAGTTTAACAAAAAAGAAGTTGAAATATACATAGAAAGACAAAGAGAATGAATGAACAATCACCTTAATAGCTCTGGATACTCGGAAAGAGTGTTAGACCTACAGTGCAACAGTGGAAAGTTATGGGGTCTCACCAAATATTTTCATCAAATTTCCGTTCCAATGTGACATTTTTTTTTGTAATTCGATAAATAGATTCATTAATATTTAATTATAAAAATTGTACCACATTATTTAAAATAAAAAATTTGATAAACATAGATTTATTGTTTTCATCGTTTTTAGATTTAATTGAGCCCATGTCGCCTTGATATGTTTATAATATAATACATGACAAACTTCAATAAGTATATATGACAATTTTAAACAGATTCATCCAACGACTACCAACATCCCTCTCAAAATTATTCATATTACTTCAGACACGGATTACCTCTAGTATATAAAATAACATAATAACGAATCCAAAAGACAAAAGAATAGAAACATGAAATGCTCGAAGGAGGGCATGAACCTCCGACCTTGTGGTTAACAGCCACTCTAGCCAACTGAGCTATTCCAGCTTGTTGATTTGTTTCTTTAACTGTCAAATAAATAAGCTTTATTAATATTAGACATCAATCATATGAGATGAATCCAGTATACAAATTTATATGGGACAATCGGACATGACTATATGAAATAGTCCATGTTTAAATTGCAAACTCGTGAACAAGTTTTTTTTTTTTTTTTTGAATAGAGAACGAGTTTAAAACGTAAAGGTTTTGATGAATTATTATAGGCTTTAGATTCCCTCTTATACATATTTTCTTAATCTTTTTTTAATGAAAAATCAAATACCATATTTGATAGAGAAATATGCATAGTAGGACCTCATTAAATTTATGGTGGGTAATGCATGGGACCTCAATAATCCTCAATGTGAACGATGTTTGTAGATGAGTTATCATCATCTCAATTTACCAGACAAAGACCTTTTAATGATATTAACAAGCACTTAATAAGAGGCAATAGGTGTTCACCAATGGAGGATGAGGCTCAATTGTACTAAATAATTTTCAGTCGACATGAGCTACCAAATCCTCCAATAAATTTTTTTTTTTTTTTTTTTTTAATTTTTTACCAAATAAAAGTTTCAAAGCCAATCCGTGTTGGCAAGGGAGAATAAAATAATATTAGAACTTCATCTATTTATCTGGATTTTTGGGTGGGTCCATGGGACATCTAATCCCTTGTGGATTATTCCAGTCTATTGTGCCACATGCCAAACACACACCCTACTTGTTAGGACTAAATAGAACTAACAACCTTAACCTATTATTCATTAATTCGCTTAATTCATCCATAAATAAATGAGTTAGATATCTATATTAATTAATGTAAGTTCTAAATGAGTTAGGTAATATATCTCATTTTAATTAAATGGATTACGATGAATTACAAATGGGTATTTATTAAGTTGAGTATTTATTTTTTTATTAAATAACAAAAGCAATACACAAAAAATACACACACTAATACGCTAAAAATACACACACATGCATTATTAATACAAAACATGATAGATTTCAATAAACCTATCTAACGGTCTCAAACAAACTCATTCAGCTGCCACTAATATCGCTCTCAAAATCATTTACATTATACCGTGTCTTCAAACATAGGTTATCCCTAATACACTACTAATATATCAAAAGATACATACTAGTATACCAAAAACACACAAACACACACTAATACACCCGACCCTACCCAAGACCCGAGCCAACCCTCTTTGTATTTATTTTGGTGAATAGTATATTTTGGTGTTTTATTAAATTTGTTTATATTTTGTGTGTGTGTTTTTGTGTATTATTGTGTTTGTTTTTTTTTTTGTCTGAACATATATTTTATTTGATGTATAAGTATGTATTTATAATAAGAGTTTTAATTATTTTACGGGTTAATGAGTTTAACTTAACCTATTATAATTTGACCCATTATAACTCATTTATTAAATGGGTTAAAAAATGATTAGATTTGTTTTACATCCAATTCATTTTGAACCAACCCATAATTAATTCAACCCGCCCATTATCCACCACTATGACCAATTAACAAAGTCATACAAGCAAACGAAATTTTATCCGTTGAAATATAAAAATTTAATCTAATTTTTTGATCTAATAGTCTGACAGTTGAAATAATTATATAGGATTATTTTACTTGCAACTTATGGATTTCTTCATCCGACCGTATCACCTAAAATGTTATTAAGACAGGATTGTGGCATGGTACACTTCCACACGGATTGGAATTGAGCTGTTTATGAACTTGTCCAATGGCCAATGGGTAATTTTGAAGGAGTACAAAGGATATTTTCTCCCACATGATCTCCCCCAGTTAATTGGCAGGGCAATCAACATCATATTGTTCCATTGAACTTGGACACCAACTTCAATTCACTCCTTATTAATTTTTCTCAAGTTTAACCATCAATTTTTAAAATCGTATCAAATAGCTCCTTTCATCAAGTTCCTTCTAAAATAACTGAAAAAAAATAATTGTGTCGATTAATCCCTTAACTTCAATTTGTCTAACATTTTTGTATGGTCTGGTGCTGAAATTTGAGGAAATGAGCTAATTGAAATGATCCAAGACAAATTGAAGCTAAGGTGGTAAATTAAAACTTGTACCAAAGTTCAAGGGGGAACTTATGATGTTTGCCTTTTAATTATCAATAATTGCACTGTATCCCAGGATAAAAGTTCTGGTTGTGATAGCACTACTTGGGCGTTATTATCTATTGTTGTGGGACTTTGTACGCAATGAAAAGGAAGGAACAACTTACCAACCAGTGCTTGCTCACAATGATAATGTCACTCTCATACACTTCCCACTTCTCATACGCTTGGAAAAAGAAAGGTCTTAAAATTTTAAGCTTAGCTGAAACCTTTTTCATTAATTTTACCAAAAACTAAAAGCCAAATGGCTAACATGGGCCCGCATTTATTAGATATATCTCTTGAATATGGGTCCCAATAGGGAACACAATTACAGAAGCTGAAGTTGCCACCTGGTCCCCTCAAAATGCTTCTTTTTCATCGGTTAATCTGGAACATAATAACATTATAATCCCACACTATATATAAACATATCAGTCACAGAGATTACAAGAACTTGCACATAGCTGATCAAAGAGTTCTCTAAGACTAAGTTCCATGGCTGACTTCACATCAAATTTTCAGTGCTTTGAACCATCAATTCCTTTCTTAGATGCTGATCCAAACATGGAACTGATCAACCATTTTCCAGAGCTAAACCCAAGTGCTATAGAGAGCTCAAACTTAAATTTCCAAAACTTCATGGGTTTTTCCAATGATAATTTCATTGCCAAGCAATTACCTGAATTCGGAGGAAACTTGGCAGAGAATTTTCCTGGTTTTTTCCCTCATGATCACAAGAACGTTGCACCGGTTTCCGAGCCCATTGTCTATAGAGTTGATTCTCATGAGAGTAAGAAGAGAAAGCATATTGATGTCTCAGAAAGTAGTTCTGGATACTCTTCTCCTCCAGCTTCTGAAAATGGGATTAAGAGGAAAAATGTAACAACTCAACCTTTTGAATTTGTTCATGATTCTTATGTTTTTTTTATTTTTACTTTGATGACTCTGCTTTAATATAATTTGGAAGTATATAATTTTTTTCATGTGTTATAATTAAAGGGTTCAGGAAGAGGAAAGAGAATGAAAAGTAATGAGAATGAACAGGAGAAACCAAAAGAAGTGGTACATGTCAGAGCTAGAAGAGGCCAAGCCACTGACAGTCACAGTATAGCAGAGAGGGTAAGTTTAAAACATTGCTGTGGTCGCAACCTGTTTATAATCCACATTTAAAAAAAAATGTGGTATTTATAGATGTTATGATCAATTTACTATATGCTCTTGCTGTTTGGATCAGGCTAGAAGAGGAAAAATCAATGAGAGGCTTAGGTGCTTGCAAGACATTGTTCCAGGATGCTACAAGGTGATCTCAGTTTTATGTAGTTTGATTATATTATTTACATAAAGGGCGGTCGACTGTACGAGATTTCCGCCACTGAGAGGTCTTGGAAAGTGAGACATGCACAGCCTTTCCCCTAAATTGTTTCCGAGTTTAATTACATATTTATATGAAAAAAAATTAAAAACAGGATCCTAATTCTTTCAATTGCTCAAATTGCAGACTATGGGGATGGCAGTAATGTTGGATGAAATAATCAATTATGTCCAATCCTTGCAGAATCAGGTTGAGGTGAGTGAAGATCAGTACAGGCAATTTTCCATTCAAGAATGGGATAGAATGAAATAACCTAACTCATTCTATTGTTTTTTCTGCAGTTCCTTTCTATGAAGCTCACTGCAGCAAGTAAATTTCATGACTTCAATTCGGAGACAGATGCTATTGAAACAATGCAGGTACTTCTTATTTGTTGAAAACGTATACAACCCTCAATGTTTTCTCACAAACGAATCGCCTTATTTCTACACTTGCTTGTAGTTGTATCAAATCCAACTAAATGGGTCATTACCCAGTTTAGTACCCATTATATTAAACTCAACTATGAGAGGGAATCTTGATAATAGATGTCACAAAGTGGAGGCATTTGGCATAGTTCGAATGTTCGAACACTTGAATAATGTATGTATGCATTCATAAGTGCTGTTTTTTGGCACTAAAATGTTGAAGGTTTTATGGTGCAGAGGGCAAAGGCATATGAGGCACAAAAGGTACAGAGAATAGTAAGAGGAGGGTATGAAGGACTTGGACTTGGTTCCACTCAACTTGGCTCTTTTGACCTCAGTTTTGGCTGCAACCCCTCATTGCCATACCACACATGAACATGTTCCATTCCGCTTTTCAATCAAACTTGTCTCCAAACATTCACATATGCAAAATTTATACATGTACTAACCCCACCCATGTGGGGGTGGGGGGGG
>CAUOFW020004946.1:886375-903007 GCA_963454935.2 Ilex paraguariensis
GGGGGGGAGGTGGGGGGGATATAACAAATATCAATAAAAAGGATATTGTTTCATTGTTTTTGTCCTTCTTTCTGTTGGAGATCTTTGGTGTGAAATGATTATCAATTTAAATGTGGCACGTGGCCCGACAATGTATGCAACAACAGCGTTATATCACCATTCCCACTGTGTTTAAAGATATAACGATTTGCAAAGGTCATTATAGTACAGTTGGTTAAGCGTAGACATGACACTTAAATAGAAGATGGATCTCAGATCTCACCACTAACATTAAATAAACGAAACATGATTTGATTAGTTGCAGTTGAATTAATTGAACAAACACTGATTGCATAATAGCCAAATATGGCTTTTGACTTTGAGACATCCTGTAAGGATGTTAGTAAGCAGAAAACTGTTACATGTTGTGTGAAATTAAATTAATTGCCTAATTATTTTGGACTTTTCCAATCACAAGTCATGACTAATATCGACTGGACTAATCTAATTGTTGCTTTCGATGATTATAAAATGTCGAACCACGGATAACTGTGAAATTCCTTGAATCATTTATCCAGATTTCAGACCTTATTATCTATTATTTTTGAACAGCTAAACCTTTTGAAATGATTGATAATACGACAGCTTTAAAGTATTTCAAAGTTAATATCATTTGTCAAGACAAATTTAGCAAAAATGCTATCTAAAACAGGTGAAGACTTTGATTTGTAATGGTTTTAGGGTAGAGAGTAATAATGAAACAACAAATCCTGTCCCAAATATCAGAAGAATCAGCCAAAATATTTACTTGATCATCGATCGGTACTCTTATTGGAAAGTTCTCAAGCCAGTGGAGTATCTCTTTATCTTTAACACGAACACATGTATGCAATCCGAAGGGTAAAGCTGGGGCTGTGACTTGTCCCTAAACTTCAAGATTGAGAATATCCAAAAATTAGCTTCAATAATATAAAAGATCACTAAAGTCCTTAAAGAACAATTGTTTATATAAAGCAAAATTGTATTGTTTTTTCTTTTATTTTTTTTTTTTTTTTGGGTTGAGGTGGGGTTGTGATAATGCAAATTCTTTATACAAAATATACATAGTAGGCAGATGGGTCTTCTCAAAATTACGTGTCATTTATTCATCTTAATTGTAATTTTAAATCTTTCTCTCGAACATATAAACGTGTTGAAATAACTCAGTAATCCAATAGTGACCAAGTAGTGTCTCCTAATCATGTAGGATCATTAACGACCTTACCAGCACCAACTTGTTAAAAAAAAATCACATTTGTTGCCATAATTAGGAAAAATTAATATCTTGCCCCCAAAGATTATGAGTAATAATGTGTTTCCCAAAATGTTTATCTATTGTTGTTTGTAAAAAATGAACGTGAATTTTTAGATGAGTGAATCATTTTAAAGATCTTGACAGAAATGGTCTAACAATCAACATTAATTTGATAAATATTCCGATAAGTATAACTATCTTCAAAGATTATAAAACACTAAAGATCTTGACAAAAATGAGAATCAATTCAAAGAACAACAAAAATAATAATCACTTGTCAAATCCACGTCGGAAAAAGCAGATGGACCCCAAAATACATGTGTACATAGATCTCATGGATGTGCCAATTCATTCAGTGAATGATTGAGAGAAAGATTCTAAACTTTATTGTTCTATTTTTTTTAAATGGTAGAAACTTTGGTAGATACGTTGCATCCATGAAGGTGTAAGAGAGGAGAAGACAGCTTGAATGGGTCAGTCCATGCTCAAAAGAAGATAGGGCAATGTGGGTACACCACCCTCTCTAAATGATAAGAACTTATAAACCTTCAAACCCACTTTTGTTTTCTCTCTCCCACTCAATCTTTCTCTTTGACTCCCTTTTGACCAATTCTTGCTTGTCTCTTGGAGCATGCATGAACAAGCAGGAGAGAGAGAGGACCAGTGGGTCCCAGAGAGCAACAAATTGGATAGACTCATATTTGCAATATCGATTTGAGGGTCACACACATATAAGGTGGTGAGGTTGGGACAGATTGCTAGTGACTAATATGGGCAAGTTCAAGGATCCAAACTGTAAAGTTCATTGTCAAGCTCTCATGGTGGTGGGGGTTGTTAGCTAGTCATGAATCCTTTCTTAGCACCACAACTATGGATAAAGTGTAATAAATGTAACTAAAAATTTGATCTAATTTACTAACAATAGTGTGTCAAGTGTGATGATATCAATAGAGAAGTTTAACTGTTGCAGTTACAATAATAATATTAGACCATGTTATTGCTCCCAACATATATATTAACAAAGTATGTCAAATTTTTGGGTACATTATAGCATTACTCCAAGATAAAAATGCAGAAATTAGATTTTGAAGGAAATGGAGTCCAAATAGTTTGTTTGATTTAAATCTTATCAATTGTTGCAGCTAGAAAAAGTAACTCTCAATAAGTGACTAGTACAAAAAAGTGCTTACAAACAAATGAACGGGTCTAATGCATAATAACCCAAAAACATAGCGAAAAAAAAAACACAAAACATATAAAATTATTAGCCACAACTCGTGCCTGAAGACACAATACAACATAAAATCCGAGTGCCCAAAAAAATCGATCCCACTCTATAAAATAACAATTTCTCTTTCTTTCCCTCTCTTTAATTTCATAATTTAAAATTGATTTCTACCCATTATTTTTAAAAAAAATTATATTTTTTTTTCAAAATAAATGACCTCAAAAAAATATTAACATATGCACAATTTCTTATATAAACAATATCTGAAATAAAAATTATATTAAACCACAAATTAATCAAAAATAAAATAACTTGTGATAAAAATGAGTGATGTGATAGAAATGAAAATAAGATTAAACTCCTAATAGGTATGGTTTGACTTAAAAATTTACGTACTTGGATAAAGCACAATAGTAAACACCCACATAAATAACCAACTATGCTGTGAATTTATAATATTTATAACACTCAAAGAACCTTGAATTTACAATATTTATAACACTCAAACAAAATTTCGAGATTTGAGAACTTTCAATATGGTGATACTTGCAAAATAAGCGTGGAGAGTCCACCACAAAACTCACACACTCTTCCGTATAGTCTTGAAGGCTAGCTATTTTCCTTCAAAATCTTTTATGAATGTGAATTAAAATTGTCTTACACTTGGCGTAGTACTTTAGAAGTTCAAAAAATTATAGAGTTGGGTTCTAGGTGGAGACTTGGTGGTGCGACCAAAATTAGCATTTGGCATGATCGTTGGATTCCGACGCCAACTACGTTCAGAGTTGTTACTCCTAGAAATATTATAGATGAAAATGCTATGGTTAGTGAGTTTATTGATCCACATAATCATTCCTAGAATGAACAGCTGATTGGTCTAGTATTCCTATCTCACGAGGTAATTAAACGTATCCCACTTGGTGCTTTAGCAATGGAAGACAAGCTGATATTGTAAACTCCCACATATTTATAATAACGTGTAGCAAGTATTTGGTGTGTATGTAATTATCTAATGATTAAAAGATGTGTAATATATGTTATATTAAAGGATAGTAAGTGTTTTGCGTCTTATTTGCATGTTTTGAGAGATTTTGGAGAGAATGAAAAGGTATACTACTTGGGTATTCTAATAATAATTTTTTACACCATATCAGATAGAACTAACTTTTGGAGAGTAAAAATTAGACATCTAGGACTACAAAGTGTATTTCACAAAGATTTTGTGAATCAACTTATAAATATGTCAAAACTGTACTGGGGGTTAAGGCAGAAAGTTGGGTCCATGTTCAAACGTCAATAGCATTCGAACGGAGCTTGGTTACAATACTTTGGTGTGTGACAGAAATTCCAGATACCAGGAGCAACGCACATTCAAACGAAGGTCATATTCAAATGAGTCATGCTCAAATGCAAGTGTAATTTTCACAGCGATCAAGCTTGCAATTACTGTTCAGAATATGACCCTATAAATACCCTAAGGACGCCCCCTAGTTCGATTCTAGTAGATTTTAACTCTAGAAGACCTAGGGAGTGAGAGAGAATGAGAGAAAGAAAGATTCAGAGAGATTTTCACGTTAGAAACGAATCAAACACGCTAGGGCTTGCATCAAATTGCGGATTAAAGGTATGGGTTATTCCTAAACTCATTCATTGAGACTAGAGTTAATATATATATATATAGGTTTTGATTATAAATCTTATGTATATAAAATGTAATCATTAAATCTTATTTTTCTTGCAACTTGTATTATGTTTTTGAATGAGATTCTTGTTTTATAGCCATAAAAATACAGTTCTTGTTATCAAAACCCTAAATCTCAAGAAATATAGGCTTTGCACATGATTTCCTCATACTTGATTTAAAAATTGGTTTTGAACAATAAAATTATGTTTTTGGATGATATTTTGTATGTTTTCTTAAATAGTTCCATTGGAAAACATTGTGAAATTATCTTGGATTACGTGTGATTTGATGAATTGGTTTGGAATATTATATCTTGTATGAGTTGTTTGATGAACATGGATGACCATTGACTGGGTATCGTAGAGTAGGTAAATATGTTTTTTACCCTAAGGAGTTTGAAAATTTCCTACCACTTGTAGTGGGGTTACTGCCTTGCGAGAACAAAACCATTATTCGCTCACGGGTATCGAGGTTGAGGGCTAATATACTATTCTTGGGTTGGATTCATCACTACTGATGTATCAGTTTACGCCCTTCTTAAGTTATGTATCCTTGCGAGGATTGAGTGTGTGCAAGTATGGGTCAGAATATTCTCAACTACATACCTGAGAGACATTGTTGAAAATGGTTTAGGGATTGAAAGTTGGTTTTACTTTTCCATTTATTTTATTACATTCAACATAAATTTTAAATTTGATAAATTGTCACTTTTTTAATTTAAAATTTGTATATTATATTTTGCAAAAGTGAGACCGACAAGTTTTATAAGTTTTTGAAACCTTGTTTAGGTTTGGAATGAGTTCCTACAGAGTTTAGTGGTTATCCCCTATTAACAACATCTTTTTCAAATTACAGACTAACGGAGAAGCTTGGATTTGATGAGCAGTTAATTTGGAAAGCCTAGTCTAATAGGGACTTGGATCCCGAGGCAAATGTTTAGGGATGTTGTTGTCACACCCCGAATTTCCACAAACGCGGGGAGTGAGTGAAAAGGAAGAAGAAAAGTAAATGAAAGGTCATTAGGTTGGATAAATTGTTTTCTCATTCATTTCCCCCATTTTCTCAAAGTTTTTCAAGTCACTCTTCTTCCATTTTTAGCCTATTTCTTCAAGATTTCTAAACCCCTCCTTTTGACATCCTTCTCACCTATTTTAAAAGGTGTTTTTTAATTTTTTATAAAATTTTGACATAACCTCATTTGTTTTCCAAGCCTTTTTCTCACATAATATTCACAATATTTCATATGCATAAGTACATCACAACCCACCCTCACTTAGTGGCCACAGCCCATGTAAATTAAACATACATCCCTTGTTCTCAACATACACATCTAATTATCTCAATATATACATATGATACTCATTTCATAAAAATATCCTACATATCAATTGGATTTACACCCTTACACTTTAAAATGACCCCATGTCTATAATCCATTACTTTTCTAAATTGAAATATAAGTCATTTGGGCTTATGCCCATACATACAAAATATGCCCCAAGCCCAAATATCAATTCAAGTCCCTTTCCCTTCCTTCCTTTAAGAATTCATCAAGTCTCAAGTACCGGGAGCCTCATCTGTAATATGATATCTCACGAATGGGTCAGCTCAACTGCTGGTATGACAAAGTGCTAATGCTAGGAACAAATTTAAGGAGTGGCCTCTGCAAGTGTACATTTTAAAAGCTACAACCTTGTACTCCATCAATGCTATGCAATGTCAATATGCATGACACACTCATGCAACTCTATACCACTCATGTCTCGCTTCACGGTCTGCCCCCATCAGCCCGCGAGTACTGTCATTGGCCAAATTTTGGATTTTTCACCATAGGATCTACACCTTCATAATGCATGGCACCAAGTGCTCAACCCACACTATGTTCCAAGGATTCATGTATGCCAAGACGCCTTGATTTTTCTCAATATGAATTCTATGAAACATTTTATCAAACATCGTATCTACATGAATGTGAAACACCATTCAAAGGATTAAACATATGATCAAGTTTCATGTTCAATACTTTCACAATTTCTCAAAGAAAATACAAATACACAAACTACCAACTCATGGAATAAATCATAACTCTGAAACCACAAGAGTTTCTCTACATGAACACAAGTTAGAATATAATAATCCAACACATAAGTAAGGTACACCTTTATTATAGTAACAAATTGTCAAGAAACTCAAAGAACACAAAAGTACTTAAACTACTAACTCTAAGTTTTCAAAGCAACTACCACCTACATGATTTTTCAACATCAAGTAAATATCTAAATCATTCAATCAACACATAGAAATGGAAGAAAACTTAAATCTATTCCCAACTTAGCAAAATATCATACCTAAAATGGTTTTTCTTAAACCAAGAGGGTTGTGTTCGCTGTATAGCCGAACTGATTGGTGAGAATATAGCCCTTGTTAAGAGGAACAACTTCTTAGAAGGAAGTCTTGTAAGAAACTTGGTCTAGGAATGAGTTTTGGTGGCTTGAAGCTTGAAGAACTTAGGATTTTTCTTTATTTTCCCTCCAAGAACGTGTAATGCCCTTTCTTCAGACCATAATGTGCTATTTTTATACTAAGGGGGCTGTATTTATAGTAGAGGGCAAAGGTGCAAAATGACTCTTTTGTCCTTGATGAATATGGGACCCCGTTGCACTATAACTTGTTTCGAAACGTCTTAATTCGACATTTTATTTTAACCAAAATTCTTAAAATTATTTTGAATGAAAATTTTCTAAAAAATAGATTTTCACTAGTGGCCGGGTTTGGCAGGTTCCACCTAGGACACCTGGGATACCCTTTTTGTCCAATTTTTGAAACTATTTTTGTTTAGGCTCAAATTTGAACAGTAGGTGTATTTTAATATTATAAATATGTTTCTCTTCTATGACATGCTCAAATTATATTTCTAAACATGACTTATGCCTAAATGATGTATATGTAATGCCCTACCGGCAAATGGTACATTTATAGTGCCCTACTAATAAAACTGAAAATTTATCCTCACTTTTTAAATTTCTACATCCTTCCCCCCTTATAGAAATTTTGTCCCAAAATTTTGAAATGTACCTCTATGAATAAAAAATTCAGGATGCCTAGCGTGGACTTTAGCCTCACACTCCCAAGTAGCCTCCTCGACCCCATGATGGTTCCAAAGAACCTTGACCAAAAGGATGGTCTTGCCCCGCAAAAGTTGGTCCCTCGAGTCCAATACTTGCACAGACATCTCATCATAAGAAACATCACTCTCCACTTGAAGATCTATTTAATCTAGCACAAGTGAAGGGTTATACTCGTACTTCCGCAACATTGACACATGAAAGACATCATGAACCCTAGATAGCTGTGGCAGTAATGCTAGCTCATAAGCCACCTCATCAACCTTCTCAAGGATCTCAAATGGTCCTATAAACCGCGGCGATAGTTTTTCGCTGTGCCCGAATCTCCTCAATCCTAGTCATGGGGCTACCTTGAGAAACACATGTCCCCCAACATCAAATGATAGAGGTCGCCGCCTCCTATCTGTATAACTCTTCTAGCAGCTCTGTCCCGTCAACAGACGTTGTCTAATCATCTGTATCTTGTCTGTGGTCTCACAGATTATGTTAGGCCCTAAGGCAACTGTCTTCCCTACCTCAGTCCAACATATCGGTGAATGACACGGCCTACCATACAATGCCTCAAAAGGTGTCATCTCAATACTAGACTGATAGCTGTTGTTGTAGGCAAACTCTACTAAAGCAAGATGATCTTTTCAGCTACCTTGAAGTCCATAACACATGTTCTAAGCATGTCCTCAAGTATCTGAATAGTACGCTTTGACTAGCCGTCAGTCTGAGGGTGGAAAGTAGTACTAAACAGTAGCTGAGTCCCTAAGGCTGTCTGAAGACTCTGCCAAAATCGTGCAATGAAACGTGGGTCTCTGTCTGAAACAATGGAAACAAGAATCTCATGTAGTCACACAATCTCTCAAATATACAACCTACTGAGAACATCTAATGAATCAGTTGCTCTAATCGGTAGGAAATGTGCGAATTTCGTCAACCTGTCAACGACAACCCAAACTGTATCGTGACCTCTAGGTGACTTCGGAAGACCCATCACAAAATCCATGGTAACAAACTCCCACTTCCACTTAGCCACTGGCAATGACTATAACAAACCCCCACGTCTCTGGTGCTTAATCTTAACCTGCTGGCACGTGAGACATCTTGATACAAACTGCACCACATCCCCCTTCATCCCCGTCCACCAATACTGGCGGCGTAAATCATGGTACATCTTAGTGCCCCCTAGGTGTACTGCTAAGCGTGAATGATGGAAATCTCTAAGGACATTAGCCCTAAGAGACTCTAGAACAAAGACTCTACCCATATACATTAGGCTAAGGTCAGAATGAACTGTCCATCCCTCAAAGCCCTCAACACTTGCAACTCGTTCTCGAATCTGCCCTACCTTTGTGTCTTGTAACTGTGCCTTAATAACTCTGCTCAACTGTGTAGACTGTGCACAAACATTAAATAGTGTGGCGTGTCCCTTAGACTCAACAAGGTCTAAGTCAAACTCACCAATGCCTCCCATCATCTCCCACTCCCTAATAGCACTACTAGCTACAATGCTCCTCAGTCTCCTACTAAGTGCATTTACTACGACATTGGCCTTCCTAGGATGGTACTAAAGGTCCAAGTCATAGTCCTCTGTATACTCCATCTATCTCCTCTGCCGAAGGTTCAAGTCCTTTTAAGTGAAAATGTATCTAAGGCTCTTGTGATCTAAGAATACCTCAAACCTCTCCCCATATAAGTAGTGTCGCCAACTCTTAAGTGCAAAAATGATGGCAACTAACTCCAAATCATGTATGCTCATGATTCTTCAACTATTGAGAACCATAGGCTACCAATCTACCCTCCTGCATTAATACACAGCCTAACCCCTCTTGTGAAACATCACAATAAACGGTATATCCAATACCTACCTCAGGTATAATCAGGACAGGTGCTAAAGTCAGCCTCTTCTTCAGCTCTTGAAATGAATGCTCACAGTCATCTGTCCACTCAAATCTAATGCCCTTGCGAATCAGTGTCTATCTTAGAAGGATCCACAAATACCCCACTAACTGCACCTCCTGAAGCCAAAAATCACACTTCAAGAATTTAGCAAATAAATGGTGTTCCCTCAAAATCTGTAACACAATCCTTAGGTGAAAGGCATGCTTATCCTCAGAAGGTGAATAAATCAAAATATCATCAACAAACTGATCTAAATAAGGACTAAAAATGTGATGCATCAAGTCCATGAATGGTGTCGGGGTATTCGTCACACTGAATGGCATAACCACGAACTCTTAATGGCCATAACGAGTGCGAAAAGCTATCTTCGCCACATCCTCCTCCTGTACTCTCAACTGATGATACCTCGATCTAAGATCAATCTTCGAGAAATATCTCAAACCCTTAAGTTGATCAAACAATTCATCTATCTTCAGCAATGGGTACTTGTTCTTGATAGTGACCTTGTTTAGCCTCTTATAGTCCACACACAAATGCAATGTCTCATCCTTCTTCTTCTCAAATAGTGTCAAAGCACCCAACAGAGAAGTACGAGGACGAATAAAACCCTTATCCTACAAATCAGTCAACTACTCATTTAGCTCTCTCAACTCAACTAGAGCCATATGGAAAGGTGGAATGGAAATAGGCATAGTGCCTGCGATAAGATCTATTGTGAACTTTATCTCTCATCTCGGTGGTAGACTAGTCAAGTCATCCGGAAAGACATCTGAAAACTCATCCACTATGGGTGGTAACACACTCTCTGTAGTCCCACCCCCATCTACTACCAAACTAGCCAACATGTATCTATGACCTCCCCAATTCCTCGAGTCATACAAAGGTGGAACTAAGAATTTCCCACGATCTCCCATGAAATAAAAGTTATCTCCCTTAAGAGTACAAATTGTCACTCTCCCCCTGTAACAATCTATACTCGCCCGAAAAGCAAACAATCAATCTATCCCCAAAATAATATCAAATCCAGACATGTTAAGTAGAATGAAGTCAAAATAAAGGATGCGATCAGCTATCTCTATTAGGCAATTTTTACAAATCCTCATCAATATCACACTACCCCCAACTGGGGTGTCAACATGCAATGATGGGTCTAATTGATCTATGTCCAACTCCAATGTCATGGCAAACATGGTAGATATGAATGAATGAGATGCACCCGATTCTATCAGAACGCAAAGTCATGAACTAAACATAAGGAATGTACCTCAAACCACTGAAGATCCATAAGTAGATGTCTCTGGTGTGGCCATTGCATAAACACGACCCTGAGTAGTCTGGCCTTGCCTACCTCCCTTTCTCTGTCCTTGCTGACCTCTTCCCTTTTGTCCGGGAGCTCCAACACTCTATGCGGAGGGTGCAGATTGGAAATATGGTGCCGGAGGTCTATGGCCTAACTGTGGCTATGACAGAGGCACCTGAGTATGCTAATAGTAATGTGGCCTCTACGAGCTCTGTGAAGTCTTCCCCTAAGGACAGTTGGCCCTAACATGGTTCGTCTGCTGACAGTTTTAGCAACGTTGTGGAGCTCTCCACGCCTGACCCTGTACTGGTGATGGAAATGACCCCTGGCACGATCCAGCTCCTCGCCCATGACTGGGATCTCTCTGGCGGCAATCGGTCATTCTATGGCCAGGCTATCCACATTGATAACAAGTAAGGGGCTTCTGAGGTACTCCCCCTGGGAAGGAATTGGCATAGGAGGTTGAGGAGCTAAAAATTGGGCAGCTTGCTGTGTTGTCTGTGCAAACAAAGCACTAGTCTTGTACCTCTTCACCAGTCCCCTACCAGTGTAAACTGGGACAGATGTAGAAGCTTGAACTGTAACTGCACCATTCTGTGTCCGGGACTCTCTAATCCCTCTAAGGTCGGCCAACTCCCTCTCAACTTTGGTAGCCCTGATCACTGCCTCGTCATAGGTCTCCATAATGTGGCCTGCCAGTCTATCCCTAATGGAGGTCTTCAACCCCCTAACAAAGTAAAGGACTCTTAGTCGTTCCTCTCGAATAACATGTGGGAAAAATCTCCTCATTACAATAAACCGAGACTCATACTGAGTCACCGTCATATCTCGCTGTAGAAGAGCTAGGAACTCATCCATATACCCAATCTGTGTAGTTTCAAGAAAATAGTGGTCATTGAACATGACTACAAAGGCATCTCATCCCTCCCCGAAACTATTTATCCGGTGAGTAGCTATTCTCCACCACTGACTAGCCAACTTAGTAAACTAAAAGGAGGCACACCTGATCCTCAAATGCGACTCCATGATCCCCTATGAGTCTAGGATCCTGGTGATATGCTCTAACCACTCCTCGGCTATTAAAGGTTTGGGCTGTCCAGCAAATGTAGGAGGTCTCATCCTCTGGAATACCTTCATCATGTAGGTATCCCTGGTCTCGCCACCTGCAGTCCTGGTCTCCTACACAGCTCGAAAACACTCATGTAAAATGGTCGCCATATCTCTGGTGCCAATGGTCTGCTCCACCTCCTCTGTTGGGGTAGGTGCAAGAGGAGGAGAAATGGCCTCCTCAGGTGTGCTATAAGCAAGAGCAGCGCCTCGGGGCCTACCACGCCGTGGTGGTGTTGTCGCTCTAGGCCTACCGCACCTAGGTACTACAAGTCTAGCAGGGGTACTTTTTGGTTTCATGTGTCTACAAGTCCAAGAAAAAAAATTAATACCTCTTTTTACACTAGACATAGACATTTAAAAGACATGAAACATATACATGTCAACAACTCAGACTTCAAAAGCAACAACCACAACATGTCTTAACATACACCAAACAAGTTCTTACACTTAACATAATGCTCACCAAAATTTAAAACCATATGTCACGACCCTATCGTGTTCAGCAACACCCCATAGTCTTGAAGTATTCAAACTTAGGCTCTGATACCAAGTTGTCACGCCCCGAATTTTCACAAACCTAGGGAGTGGGTGAAAAGGAATAACAAAAGTAAATGAAAGGTCAATAGGTTGGATAAATTGATTTCTCATTCATTTTTCATGTTTTTTCAAAATTTTTCAAGCCACTCTTCTTCCATTTTTAGCCTATTTCTTCAAGGTTTCTAAACCCCTCATTTTGACATTCTTCCCACCTATTTAAAAGGTGTTTTACACAGTTAACAAGTCTTTTAATTTTTCATAAAATTTTGACATAACCTCATTTTTTTTCCAAGCCTTTTTTCCACCTAATATTCACAATATTTCATATGCATAAGTACATCACAACCCACCCTCACTCGGTGGCCACAACCCATGTAAATTAAACATACATCCCTTGTTCTCAACATACACATATAATTATCCTAATATACACATATGATACTCATTACATAAAAATATCCTACATATCAATTGGGTTAACACCCTTACACTTTAAAATGATCCCAGGTCTATAATCCATTACTTTTCTAAATTGAAATAAAAATCATTTGGGCTTATGCCCATACATACAAAATATGCCCCAAGGCCAAATATCCATTCAAGTCCCTTTCCCTTCCTTTCTGTAAGACTTCCTCAAGTCTGAAGTACAGGGAGCCTCATCCATAATATGATATCCCACGAATGGGGTAAGCTCAACTGCTGGTATGACAAAGTGCTAATGTTAGGAACAAATTTAAGAAGTGGCATGTGTAAGTGTACATGTTAAAAGCTATAACCCCGCAATCCCTCAATGCTATGTAATGTCAATATGCATGACACACCCATGCAACTTTATGCCACCTATGTCTTGCTTCACGGTCCGATCCCATTAGTCCGCGAGTCTTGTCATTGGCCAAATTTTGGGTTTTTCATCACAGGATTTACACCCTCATAATACATAGCACCAAGTGCTCAACTCATACTATGTTCCAAGAATTCATGTATGCCAAGATGCCTTGATTTTTCTCAATGTGAATTCTATAAAACATTTCATCAAACACCTTATCTACATGAATTTGAAGCACCATTTAATGGATTAAACATATGATCAAGTTTCATGTTCATTACTTTCACAATTCCTCAAAGAAAATAAAAATACACAAATAACCCATTCATGGAATAAATCATAATTCTCAAACCACAATAGTTTCTCTACATGAATATAAGCTAGAATATAATAATCTACAACATAAGCAAGGTACACCTTTATCATAGTAAGAAATTATGAAGAAACTCAAAGAACACAAAAGTACTTAAACTACTAACTCTAAGTTTTCAAAGCAAGTACCACCTAAATGATTTTTCAACATCAAGTAAACACCTAAATCATTCAATCAACACATAGAAAGGCAAGAAAACTTAAATCTATTCCCAACTTAGCAAAATATCATAGCTAACATGGTTTTTCTCAAACTAAGAGAGTTGTGTTCGCTATATTTCTAAACCGATTGGTGAGACTATAGCCCTTATTGAAAGGAATAACTTCTTAGAAGGAAGTTTTGCAAGAGTCTTGGTCTATGAATGAGTTTTGGTGGCTTGATACTTGAAGAGCCTAGGATTTTTCTTTCTTTTTCCTCCAAGAACGTGTACTGCCCCTTCTTCAGAACAAAATGTGATATGTTTACAATAAGGGGTCTATATTTATAGTGGAAGGCAGAGATGAAAAATGACCTTTTTATCCTTGATGAATCCGGGACCCTGTTACACTACAACTTGTCCCGAAACGCCTCAATTCAAAATTTTATTTTAACCAAAGTTCTTAAAATTATTTTAAATAAAATTTTTTAAAGAAATAGATTTTCGCTAGTGGCCGGGTTTGGCCAACCCCACCCAGGCCACCCGGAATACCCTTTTTATCTAATTTTTGAGACTATTTTTGTTTATATTCAAATTCACACAGTATGTGTATTGTAACATTATAAGCATATTTCTCTTCTATGACATACTCAAATTATGCTCTTAAATATGACTTATACATAAATAATGCATATATAGTGCCTTACCGACAAATGGTGCATTAATAGTGCCTTACCAAAAAAACTAAAAAGTTTATCTTCACTTTTTAAATCTCAGAAATTATGCTTGAAGATGGATTTGGATTATGTTGGTTTGAATGATGTATTGAATACTCTTTAGTTAGTTTTTGTAACAATATTACTTTAGTTTTGGATATAATTTCCAATATTGCGTATATTGGTTTTGGATTATGCTTTAGCTATTATGAATGAATTTCTTCTTATATATGGATATTATTAGTTGCTCTCATGATTTGAATATTATATAGTTAGTAATATCTTTCAGAATGGATTTTGGGACGTTCTAGATATTGCATTATAATTTAGAAGGTAAGTTTTTAGTCCGAAGTGCTTAACCCCTTGCTTATGATTGCCAACTTTTCCACTTAGCACATCATGTCGCACAGACCATCTTCCAGTACTAGGACCTTATTTTTGTGTGTGTGGGGGGGGGGGGGGTTTTGGAAGTTTATTTGGAATCAGAATTTACCAACAAAAAATAAAATTTGTATTTGGAGGTTGTCTTTGAATGCTCTACTTACAGATGACAATCTTAAGAAAAGAAAAATTAGATTGGACAGTCCTTTTTGCATATGTGGTGAGGATAGAGAGATTGTTCTGCATATTGTTAAAAATTGTCCTTGGGCAAAGTTGTTGTGGGAGGGTAGTATGTTGCATGAAACAACATTGCTCCCAGTAAGCAGGGTTGACGTATGGCTGGGAGAGATGCACTAGCGCCTAAATGCCTATCTATTTGTGGTCTTTATTGTAAGAAATGGGGATCTTTTTAAGAATTTGAAAAAGACTTCAAGGCGTTATACCCTTTGGCGGTGGAGTTTGTGGCGTGATTTGACCAAGCACATAAACAAAGGAGTTTCATGAAAGAGCACTCACCAATCACTCTCTAGCACACCCCAAGGTCAACCTCTTTTAAGGTTAATTTTGATGGTGTAGTGTTTAATTCACAAGGTGCAATTGAAATTGGAGTTGTGATTAGAGATGAGTGGGGGCATTTATTTTGTTGGGTTAGCAAAGAAGGCGTTGTCATTCGCTGGACCACAGACATCGAAATTGCTTGCAATGAGAGAAGCTATATTGTTTGTGAGGCATCTTGAATTTGACGAGATTACTTTGGAAGGGGATTCAATAAATGTTATGAAGATTATTTCAGAAAAGGATGGCGAATTTGATCCTATGGGCTGTATCTTAACAGATATCAAGATCATAGCTCAAGACTTTCAATATTTTAATGTTTCTACTGTCCGACAGTCTGCAAATTGTGTCACATATAAGTTAATGAGAAACACTATTTTTGTTACTCATATTGGTGTATGGCAGGTGAGGGCACCTACATCCTTAGTGTCTCCTTTTCTCGAATATTTGTCGTTAATAAAACTCCTATCGTTTCTTTTAAAAAAAAACAACCTTGTTTCCAAATTGATTAGATTTCTATATCCTGAATAGATTAGATTTTCTCTAATAAAAAAAAATAGATTAGATTTTTAGAGGAAATTTTGTATTCAAACCAAATTTTCAGAAATGGGTCCCAAAAATATTTTTCAATCAAAATTCAAAAAATTTTATGTACCCGGATATTTCATTCACATAGGTAATCCATGTTTTATATGCAGAATTTCATGCCTCCATAGAGCTTGGTGCTTTTCACTTGGTCATGGTTCTTAAAAGCAAGTGAAAATGGTATTGAAATTCTAGAAAGACAATCGTAGTGTACTGAAACATGCTTGGGCTAGTAATCAAATTGTTAAAATGAGAGATCAAAATAAATATAATATAGAACCTGATGAGACACTTTTGAGGAAGGATAAGATTTTGACATGTGTCCTCAGCACCGAGGCACATCACTGTCCCTGATGAAGCCACGTTCCCTCGACCCCAAGGCACGTCCTCCCCTCTAATGGACACGTGTCCTCGGCACCAAGGCAAATCCTGTTCTCTAGTGATGACACACCTCCTCAGCACTCCCCATTCTCTCACGCAACCACATGTCCTCAGCTTCAAGGATACCTCCACTCAGGGGCAGCCACGTGTCCTTGGCACTAGAGGCACTTTCTACACTTGGGCCTTTCCACGTGTCTTCAACTTTTAGAGAGGTTACTGATTGACAGCTGACAAGTCCCAGAATTAGACTAGAGATCATGAGGGTCACCCGCCCCCCCCCCCCCAACAAAGTTAAAATGATAGAAAGAACAAGATGCTCAGCAAAGGGGAGCTAGACACGTGGCATGTAGTACAGACTGAAGGGTGAATAGACAAAAATACCCCTACTGACATGTGGCTATCCCAGACAAGCATTTAATGAGCCCCTAGTTGATGGGACATCCACAATGGCTCTGGGAGCCTAGAAGAAAAAGTATTAAATGCTCCAGGACATGAGCGTAAGAGCATTAAATGCTCGGGGGGGGGGGGGGGG
>CAUOFW020004946.1:904213-916592 GCA_963454935.2 Ilex paraguariensis
GGCGAGCATTTAATAATGGGGTTTCCCTCATGCAAAATAGGAGGTGCGCTGCCCTATGTTTGGATGCTACCTAATACCTAGACCATCAGTAATGATGGGTCCTTTGAGGTATAAATAGTTTCCAAAAATACAATACAAAGGTACTCAAAGTCATTCCTCAAGAATACAAAACAGTGTTTTCTTCTTCCCCTCTCTTAAAGAACTGACTTGATTGTCGGAGGGAATACGCCAAAAAATACTCTGATGCCCTTCTAACCTATTTTTTTCTGTGTCAAGAACAACTTACAATCCGCCGAAATTGATAGAACAACCCCTAGAGCAATTCATTACCACTCTTTAGGCTCCATTTGGCCATTTTAGATTTCCACTTTGTCCCGAGATCGTCGAATTTTGGGTCAAACACAAGTTCACCAAGGGAGAGATCTGCCTTTTCATCTATTGTGCAAAAAAAACCATGCACAATTGGCGCTGTCTGTGGGAAATGACCAAATTTCTTGAAGAACAGTGACTATGGTGAATACTCACCAAAAAGGAAAGGGTCCTCAACAAAAGAATATCGATTTACCAGCTTCCTCCATATCAAGAATGAAGGATCACATCGAAAGTGTCAACATGGAACTTTTCGTTCACTTGAGGGAGCAAACCCACTAAACCAATATGGGTATCAGTTTTGGAAGGTCCGGCCCGTTAGCCTATCAAATAGCAGAGATGATCGAGGAAAAATTCAGAGATTTGGTACGACAATTTGAAAGGACAACGTGAACGTCCTAAACCGAATAAATGAATTAGCGTTTTCCGGTGGGGGATTTTGGGACCTACCACTGTCCCGAGAACCCTCCCTTAGGGAGGTAGGGCTTAAGGATCTGAGAAATTGCTTGAGTAGCAGAGTAGAAAGTTTCAAGGCTCCAAAGCGCCCGAGAGCTGATGGGCAGCTCCTAGAGATTCTAGCCAAGAGGGCTAGGCCATTGGCTTGGAACGACCTCCATCGGGGACTGTCTAGGCGAGGGGGCGTGGAGGAGTCTGAGGAGGGGTCAACCCTCTTCATTCGACACCCTGCGACAAAAGACCACATCAGCTGACGTCGAGGAGGTGGAGAGATGCACCCAAAGCAAAGAGAGGACTTTAGGGAACTCCTGGATTCCACAAGAAAGAATAAAGGCATACAGAAGCATGACACGAATGATGAGGCCATCCAGTCACCCTTCACGAGGAGTATTACAGAGATGGAGGTACCAAAGAAGTTTGCGGTACCAAGACTCAAAGTTTTTGACAGACGATTTGACCCAAAAGCCTACCTTAGATAATACAAGCAAATGATGTCCCTGTACCACTCAGACCATCGTCTACTATGCCGAGTATTCTTGATGAGCCTTGGAGATTCCACCATGAAATGGTTTGAAACCCTTCTACCCAACAACATAGGATCTTGAAAGGAGCTAACCAGGAAGTTCACTGTCTGGTACATCACAGGGAGTAGAAGGCCCAAGGATATTGGATCACTGTTAACCCTGAAGCGGAAGGAAGGGGAGACCCTTCGTGAGTACGCCACCCGCTACTAGGAGGAGGTAAATGAGATGGAGGGGTGTTTCGAGGTCATGGCGATTGCCTCTTTTAGACTTGGTCTTTCACGAGACACCGATCTCTATTGGTTCCTAACCAAGAAGACTCTGGTAGATATGGGAGAATTGATGGCCTAAATCAATAAATTTTCCTAAATAAAGGATGAAATGGTGGGGGAGGGCAAAAGGAAGGCTCTCGCCCCAGAGAAGAAGGAAAAGGAAAAAGAGGGAGCCCCTTCCCAGAAGGGGTTGATACCTCAGTCAGACAGTTCCTTCAAAGGGGTCCACACCGTGTTCAAAGAGTCCATTTACAAGCTGCTCCATAAGATCAAGAAGGAACCCTTCTTCAAATGGCCACTAAAGATACAAGGTGATCCATCCACTCGAAACCAAGAAGTGAAATGTTCATACCACCAGGACTTTGGACACCTCACCAAAGATTGTAGGATCTACAAATCTTTCTTGGAGAATTTGGTGCAAGATGGTCACTTGAAAGAATACAACAAGCAAGCAGCGCCTTTCGAGGCCCATTGCGCTAACGACCAGACCATTATCCGAGGCAATGTAATCTACGTCATCCACGTCTACCCACTAGAGCGTCCGACATCCAAAACTCTCAGATCTGATCTTAAGAAATTGGATTTCACAAGGAAGGTGGACAAGAATGATGGAGGCAGGCTGGACAAGAGGCCCCGGAATAGCCAGGAAGACATCACTTTTTTCGATGCCGACCTGGCAGGTGTGGTCCTCTCGCCATGATCCTAACTTTGAAGATTGGCAAGTTTGACGTCAAGAGGGTCCTGGTGGACTCCGAGAGTTCTTTCAAGGTAATGTACCTCAAAGTTTTGAAATGCATGGGGCTTGGTTCTTAGGATCTCAAAAAAGTTAGCATGCCCCTCGTTGGATTTAATGGCTTGTATGCCTTGCCCTTGGGCAAGATCACGTTGCTTGTTACCATCGGACCCATTAGAACCAACACAGAGTTTGTGATGATTGACTCCAATTCACCTTACAATGTTATCATGGGGTGAACCTGGTTATATACACTGGGAGTGGTACATTCCACTTATCACCAGAACTTGAATTTTCCCACCCCTGAGGGAGTAAAGGAGATCTGTGAGGACCAAACATCCTCCAAAAATTATTTCTATTCAGCATTAAGGGCAGGGGTCGCCTCCAAGGAAAAGAAGTGAGCCCCAGAAGAGGTCCTAAACAAACAACAATTACAGATTGGGCGGCTCGGAGTTGACAAGCGGCAGAATAATTTGGCAGATTGCACAGTGGAGGATCTTCGGAAGGTACTCCTGGTGGAGGGAGACGAAGAAAAATACTTCCTGATTGGCTCCACTATGCCCCTGACTGAGCAGGACAAGATGGTCAATTTTTTGAGAAAAAATGTAGATGTGTTTGCATAGGATGTCACAGAACTGAAGGGGATAAGCCCCGACGTTATAACTCATAAGCTTCATGTTGATCCCACTCACAAGTCGGCAAAGCAAAAGCCTCGGTGTACGGTGCTGCATCATGCCCAAGTGGTAAATGAAAAGGTGGAGAATCTCCTAGAGGCCAACACCATCCGGCAAGTCCAGTTCTCGGATTGGCTGTCAAACACGGTTTGTGCAAAAAAGAAGAGAGGGAAGTGGCACATTTGGGTGGACTTCACCGACCTAAATAAAGCATGTCTAAAGGATGACTTACCCCTCCTAAAGGTGGATCAGCTGGTGGATGCCACGGCCGGACACCAGCGTATGGCATTCCTGCACGCTAGAGCTGGCTACTATCAAATTCTACTCCATCCATCTGACCAAGAAAAGACTGTTTTCATCACTCTAAGAGGGGTTTATTGTTATACAGTAATGTCTTTTGGCTTAAAGAATGCGAGGGCCACATATCAGAGTCTCATGAACCGGATGTTCAAATGGTAGATAGGGAACACCATGGAGGTATATATAGATGACATGCTGGTTAAGAGTAGGAGGAAGGAAGATCACCTTACGGACTTGGAAGACACCTTCTTCGTCCTTCGGGAGTATGGGTTAAAGTTTAATCTGGCTAAGTGCGTCTTTGGAGTTGGTTCTAGGAAATTCCTCAGATATTTGGTCAGTTGACGTGGAGTAGAGACGAACTTAGAATAGATACAAGCCATCATGAATGTGCGAAGTCCCCGGACGATCCGGGATCCAAAAATTCACAGGAATGTTAGTCGCATTGAATTGTTTCATTTCCCAGTCATTAGACAAATGTAGGCCCCTTTTTTGAGGCAATCAGAAGATCCGGGAAGGATACTTGGAGTCATGGGTGTGAAGAGGCTCTCCGAGGGATTAAGAAGTACCTTAGGGTATTCCTGACCCTTTCTGTTCCGGTGGAGGGGAAAATGTTGTTCCTTTGCTTGGCAGTCTCGGAGTTTGCTGTCATTGTTGTACTGGTCCACAAGCACGAGAGCGAACAGAAACTAGTATACTACGTAAGCAAAAATCTACTGGACACAGAAACAAGGTACCTGCCCCTGGAGAAGTTAGCATTGGCCCTGATTACGACCACAGGAAAGCTGAGACATTACTTTCAAGCACACTTGATCACCGTCCTGAAAAGTCAGCCCTTGAAGGCGATCCTAAGGAGGGCAGATCTATTCGGAAGAGTAGCCAAATGGGCGGTGGAAATGGGGGAACATGAAGTTCACTTCACACCTCGCACTGCCATACAAGGGTAGGTACTGGCAGATTACATAGCGGAATTTCCCAAGGAGCCTCCCCACTAGAGGAGTCTCCCCTCCTGGATCAGGAGCCCTCAGTGAGCAAAAAAGTGCTTTCTTGGAACCTAGGCATAGACGGGTCCTCCAACAATTATGGAATTGGGGTATTGCTAGTCTCCCCGGAGGGAGTGGTCACGGAACAAGCCGTTCAACCAAGTTTTAAGGCATCCGACAATGAAGTGGAGTATGAGGCCCTCATTTTCGGGCTCAAACTTGTTGATGTAGCAGGGGCTACATAGCTGACCATCCACTACGATTCCATGTTAGTGGTCAACCAAGTCAATGGAAATTTTGAGACGAGAGACTCTAGGATGAAAACTTACCACCATGAAACAATGTCTCTACTCCACAAGTTCAAGAAAGTTGAGGTCAAGCAAGTCCCTTGAGATAAAAAAAAAAATGCCCACGCCGACGCCTTGACATGCTTAGCCTCGGTGCTGGATTCCAACATGACACGAAGGATCACCGTGGAGTAACTTTCCAACTCTAACATAGATGGAATCCCTAAAATAGCCACCATTCAGGTAAGAGAGAAGCCCCTTAGCTGGATTGATCCACTACTCAAGTTCCTTCACTCCAAAGAGCTCCCTAAATGCCCCAAAGAGGCCAGAAAGATAAGATTAAAGGCTCCAAGGTCCTGGCCCTCTCTAGATCAGAAGATGTACCGAAAGTCATTCTCTGGACCGTATCTGCTTTGTGTCCAAGAAGACAAAGTTGAGTCACTCCTATATGAGGTACATGAGGCATATGTGGGGTGCACTCAGGTGAACGGTCCATGGTCCATCGTATCATGTCCCAAGGGTGCTGCTGGCCACAAATCAATGTCAGAGGTTCGCCCCAGCCATCCGAAAACAAGTCTGTGGCCATTCGCGCAGTGGGGATTCAATCTGGTTAAACCCCTCCCAAGAGCTCTTAGAGACACGAAGTTTCTGATAGTAGGAACCAACTATTTTACAAAATGGGTCGAGGCGGAGCCCTTGACTCATATCAGGAACATGAACACCAAGAAGTTTGTATGGAGGAACATAGTAACGAGGTTTGGGGTCCTCCGTGCCCTTGTATCGGACAATGGAACCCAATTTAACAGCGGACCATTTAAGTCTTTTTTGTGAGGATCATGGAATTCAGAACTAATATTCCACCCCTGCATTCCCTCAAGCCAACGGACAGGTGGAGTCCTCTAATAAGACTATCATCAACGGGATCAAGAAATGGTTAGAGAAAGCTAAGGAATGTGGGTGGACGAACTCCTAAACGTCCTTTGGGCATACAAAACCACCCCTCGAACCTCAACGGGAGAAACGCCTTATGCTCTCGCATACGGTATGGAGGCAATCATCCCATTGGAGGTGGGGACCCCTACCATAAGAACGCAAGCCTTCGACACCGGAAGTAATGATCTCTAGCTCGGTTTGGATATGGGACTCATGGAGGAAAAAAGGGAAGTGGCTGCCTTGAGATTGACTAAGTACCAAGAAGGGGTATCCAAGCTCTTCAACAGAAGGGTCAAACCTCGAGAGTTCCATATAGGCGATCTAATGCTCATAAGGGTGGTGGCAAACACCCGAGATCCAGTGGGTGGAAAGATAGGACCCAACTTGGAAGACACATATAAAGTCACGATAGTGGGAGGCTCTGGGTCATATAAGCTAGAAGACATGGAAAGAAGTGCGATAATATGACCATGGAATGTAATGAATTTAAAGTATTATTACTTTTGAGAAACAAGGACTCATTTCATGCTAAGTGAATTGTCCTGGAAAAGGCATGGACCTGGGGGCAGGGTCTTAGGGACTCCTACCCCCAAATAAGGACAGAAGCATGCCTCCTAGAATTGGCATGGCCCTGGGGGTAGAAGTCTCAGGGACTCCTGCCCCTGAATAAGGACAGGAGCATGTCTCTTGGAAAGGGTGTGGCTCTAAGGGCAGAGTCTTAGGAACTCCTACATCCTAACCAAAAACCAGGAGCTCACCTCCTGGGAAGGGCACAATCCTGCAAATGGGATCTGAGGAACCCCAGTCTTCAACTGGATGATAGAAGCATGCCTCCCAAATGGAAAATGACCCTGAAAAAGGGTACTCATCAGGTGCATTGCTTGAAAGCACTGACCCTTGCACCATGACATTGGCATCTGCTTGCACAAGTACATGGGTGAAGTCGTTTGATCGACCAATATGGAACCCGATGCCATCTTCTCGGANCCTTGAGATAAAAAAAAAAATGCCCACGCCGACGCCTTGACATGCTTAGCCTCGGTGCTGGATTCCAACATGACACGAAGGATCACCGTGGAGTAACTTTCCAACTCTAACATAGATGGAATCCCTAAAATAGCCACCATTCAGGTAAGAGAGAAGCCCCTTAGCTGGATTGATCCACTACTCAAGTTCCTTCACTCCAAAGAGCTCCCTAAATGCCCCAAAGAGGCCAGAAAGATAAGATTAAAGGCTCCAAGGTCCTGGCCCTCTCTAGATCAGAAGATGTACCGAAAGTCATTCTCTGGACCGTATCTGCTTTGTGTCCAAGAAGACAAAGTTGAGTCACTCCTATATGAGGTACATGAGGCATATGTGGGGTGCACTCAGGTGAACGGTCCATGGTCCATCGTATCATGTCCCAAGGGTGCTGCTGGCCACAAATCAATGTCAGAGGTTCGCCCCAGCCATCCGAAAACAAGTCTGTGGCCATTCGCGCAGTGGGGATTCAATCTGGTTAAACCCCTCCCAAGAGCTCTTAGAGACACGAAGTTTCTGATAGTAGGAACCAACTATTTTACAAAATGGGTCGAGGCGGAGCCCTTGACTCATATCAGGAACATGAACACCAAGAAGTTTGTATGGAGGAACATAGTAACGAGGTTTGGGGTCCTCCGTGCCCTTGTATCGGACAATGGAACCCAATTTAACAGCGGACCATTTAAGTCTTTTTTGTGAGGATCATGGAATTCAGAACTAATATTCCACCCCTGCATTCCCTCAAGCCAACGGACAGGTGGAGTCCTCTAATAAGACTATCATCAACGGGATCAAGAAATGGTTAGAGAAAGCTAAGGAATGTGGGTGGACGAACTCCTAAACGTCCTTTGGGCATACAAAACCACCCCTCGAACCTCAACGGGAGAAACGCCTTATGCTCTCGCATACGGTATGGAGGCAATCATCCCATTGGAGGTGGGGACCCCTACCATAAGAACGCAAGCCTTCGACACCGGAAGTAATGATCTCTAGCTCGGTTTGGATATGGGACTCATGGAGGAAAAAAGGGAAGTGGCTGCCTTGAGATTGACTAAGTACCAAGAAGGGGTATCCAAGCTCTTCAACAGAAGGGTCAAACCTCGAGAGTTCCATATAGGCGATCTAATGCTCATAAGGGTGGTGGCAAACACCCGAGATCCAGTGGGTGGAAAGATAGGACCCAACTTGGAAGACACATATAAAGTCACGATAGTGGGAGGCTCTGGGTCATATAAGCTAGAAGACATGGAAAGAAGTGCGATAATATGACCATGGAATGTAATGAATTTAAAGTATTATTACTTTTGAGAAACAAGGACTCATTTCATGCTAAGTGAATTGTCCTGGAAAAGGCATGGACCTGGGGGCAGGGTCTTAGGGACTCCTACCCCCAAATAAGGACAGAAGCATGCCTCCTAGAATTGGCATGGCCCTGGGGGTAGAAGTCTCAGGGACTCCTGCCCCTGAATAAGGACAGGAGCATGTCTCTTGGAAAGGGTGTGGCTCTAAGGGCAGAGTCTTAGGAACTCCTACATCCTAACCAAAAACCAGGAGCTCACCTCCTGGGAAGGGCACAATCCTGCAAATGGGATCTGAGGAACCCCAGTCTTCAACTGGATGATAGAAGCATGCCTCCCAAATGGAAAATGACCCTGAAAAAGGGTACTCATCAGGTGCATTGCTTGAAAGCACTGACCCTTGCACCATGACATTGGCATCTGCTTGCACAAGTACATGGGTGAAGTCGTTTGATCGACCAATATGGAACCCGATGCCATCTTCTCGGATCAATCCATAAGGGAAATGAAGCTAACCGGAGTGAAAATATGAAAATGTCCCTCGGCGCCCTCGGTGTAAAAAATCCTCACGGTGCTCAGCGTGGAACCTTGTTAGAACCTTCCATTTTTCACACGTACCCTCAGTACCAATGTTCTGAAATAACAAAAAATTTTGACCTAGAGGGTCAGCACTTGGGAATTTTAGGAATTTCTGAGTTAGAATTTTGGAGTTAGAAGTTAGAATTGGAAGCTACAAGTACGCAAATACTAAAGAAAAGAACACTAATATATGAAGCGAAATGACTTTTCATTCAGAAGTGGGCTTTGCGTCCCTCAGAGCATACAAACAGAAAAATTACAAAAGATACAAGGAAATGAAAACCAAAGCCTAGGTAGCTGGAGGAGGGCTAATCACGTCACCACTAGCGTCTCCACCAACATCCCCAAACAACTCTGTTATGCTTGCGGAGGACTCAGCATTGGCGATATCAGTCTGAGGAGCAAAAGCAGGGGGCACTGCCGAATCTGGAGTTGGAGGAGCCTCGGGGGGAACAGCAGCGGCTGGGGCTAGGATAGTAGAATCAAAAGGCTCCGCTGAGCTTGGCACTTGGGCGTTTGTTGCATCTTCAGCAGTAATTTCTGCTGCAGCCTACAACATTTCTTCTGATGGCACATACTCGTGCATAAGAAACAGAGGGATTTCGGAAGGAACCCCCGCCCCTAGAGTGCCACGTCCCAATCCTTCTTGAAAAAATCCCTTCTGTTTTCCTCCAAGGCAAGCATGATGTCATCGACGTAGCTGTCAACGATCTCTTGTTCAGTTTTCTTATTTGCCTCAATCTCTGCCCTGACCCTGTCTAGCTCACGAGTGAGGGCTGAACAAGTCTGCTTCAACTCCTCAACCTTTGCCTCTACCAAAGATAGCCGCTGTGTTCCTTCGGTTATCTTTCTCTCAATGTCAGCAAGGGCTGCGCTCAGCTTTTCAGTGCTAACCCTTGTCGCCTTACTATCCTTCAGTAGCTGCTCAATTTGGGCCACCTGAGAAGACAGCATATTGTCGTTGGTGAGCACATCCTCCATAGTAGCGGCTAAAGCTTTCTCGACCTCGGTCTTCTACCTCTCTGACTCCTGAAGCCTCGCCCTCTGAGAGTGGTAGCGCTCATCAATTATTGCAATTTGCTGAGGAACCTATTGGAGGGACAAAAGAAGAGTCACTTTGATGCAAACTAGAAAAACAAAGGAGAAAAATAAGAAGTGTAAAGACTTACCACCAAGGAGCCTTGGATGATCGAGTGGAATAGCTGGTTGGTCGATTGCCCCCGGTGCTCCCTCATGTTGGCACCAAATTGAAGTGTCTCACTCATGGCATACGCCACATGAGGATCATGGACAATGGAGTCATTGACCCGGGTGACCTTGTTCATTCAATCCCGAGCCCAAGGGCGCCACTCCTTGGCAGAAGATGTCGGTGTAGGAGGAGGAGGAGTTCGTTCCTGTTGTTGTTGTTACTACTGTTGTTATTGCTGTTATGATGGGAGGGCCCTACTTCGGCTCATTCCATCATGCATTTGCTTGGTCCTCCTCTCTTCTTCAATTTCTATGTCCCAATCATGGAATTGGCCCTAACCAGAGAACCTTGCCGGCACAAGAAGAGAGGGAGGAGTGTTGATGTTGATCCTTGACGAAGGTGGAGGGACATTGCCAAAGGATCCCCTGCCCCTCAAGGCAACCCTCTGGTTCTGGTAGTTAAGATTGAGGCAAGGCTGGCGGGACATTACTACTTATAGCACGTCCTCCTCGTCTAGGCTTTGAAGAATGTTGAAGTTAGGCCAAGCCTCCCTCCCTAATGTACTGGGCTCGACGCGAACAGTAGTGGAGGGCTCCCTAACTTCTGCCGCTTCTTCTTCTCCTCCCTCAACGACCCCTTCTAGCTCGGCTTTTATGGCCTTATCAGGGTCCTCCTCCAAGTTATGCTCAAAGAACTCGGACCACCTCAAGGGATCATAAGGTTGGGGTGTCTAAGAAAACTTCTTGTACCCCAGGGTGTAGTCAATAAGGACGTGTGCTGATTTGCCAAACCCGTCACCGATGTATCCCCAAATTGTGACAAGGTCGTCAAAGTTAACCAAGTGCTGAGGTGGAGGAGCAACTTTACGATTGGAAACATCTGCACAAAAGAGAAAATGTTAGTACTTGTATGTTCAAGAAGCAAAGAAAGTCGAGAAAAGAGGGAGAAGCCGACGTACTTGTTGTTCGCCACTCTTTGGGGCAAGACAAGCCGTCATACTCAGGGCCAACCCCCCTCTCCTAAGCACTGCTGAAGACCAGCAGGTCATCCTTGTACCCCTTGTTAAAATCAGAAAGGTAGGTGACGAGATACATGGAGGTGTCCCGAGCCTTAACATAGAAGTTTTGTTAGGGCATCACTCTCAGTAAGGAATAGCAGAAAAGGATGTCCTCGAGGCCGAGGTTGACCCTGAGGCACCTGTTAAGCTCCACTACTCCCATGACTATTCTAAAAACATTGAGGCAGTATTGTCCCGAGAAGAAATGGAAGCAGGGCAAGAATTGGAGGAGAAGTGGGTGGAGGGGAAATTTGATCCCACCCTCTATAATTGCCTTGGTAGAAAAGGGCATGGCATCCTTGGCGCTGACATTGGTACGGTGACGTTGAGGGTCAAAATCATGTTTGCTGACGCTACGAGAGATGTCGTAAAGGGCCCTAGAGTTGGTAATTTGCTGAGCACCCTTGATCGTGTACTTCCTCGGTCTAGAGCTCCCAGCCTCTTGGGCCTCCGCGATAGGAGGACGACTCCTCGGCATCTTATACCGAAGGGAGGGAAGGGTTCCAAGGAGGTGTTCTCTAAAATGGGAATCCTAAAGGGCACCACCAGACCAAAAAAATGATGAAAAGGAAAGGTTAGGGGACTATCCTGGGGTTTTCAGAACTAAGATGATGGAACTCGTAAGGTGACTAGTCACCGAAAAAATGAAAAAAGGAGAAGAAAATGATGAAAATAAAATGAAACTCACCGAAAATAGACTGGAAAGGTGAACTAAAGGCTTGAGGTGGCTTTTTCTCCTTCAACGGTGACTTAAAAGATGGTGGTTTTTCAAGCAGCGACACTCCAACGAAGTTCTCTAGCGAGGGTTTTTGATAGCCAAAGGTTCAAAAGTGATGAAGGGAAGACAGGGCTCTGTTTATACAGGTCTTGTCCCCATCATTGTGCACGAAACACAAGGACAGGCATAATTAATGAGCATGATCCCCAAAGATGGGAAAACGGCTGAAGCAATGATGAGGTAGGTGAGCCCTTCCATCTTCCAATGACACATGTCCATTCCGTATGAAGATCAAAGGGGTGGGGGGAGTTTATGAGACACTTCTAAGAAAGGGTAAGATTTTGACATTTGTCTTCGGCACCCAGGCACATCATTGTCCTTGATGAAGTCACGTTCCCTCGGCACCAAGGCACATCCTCACCTTTGACGAACACGTGTCCTCAGCACCAAGGCAAGTCCTGTTCTCTAGTGATGACACGCCTCCTCAGTGCCGAGGCACCCCCCATTCTCTCGTGTAGCTACATGTCTTCGGCTCCGAGGGTACTTCCACTCAGGGGTAGCCACGTGTTCTCAGTACCGAAGGCACTTTCTGCGCTCCACCTTTTCCACATGTCTTTAGCTTTTAGAGAGGCTACTGATTGACAGCTGACAAGTCCCAGAGCTAGACTAGAGATCATGAGGGTCCCCCCCCCCAACAAAGTCAGAATGATAGAATGAACAAGACGCTCAGCAAAGGGGAGGTAGACACTTGGCATGTAGTACAGGCTGAAGGGTGAATAGACAGAAATACCCCTGCTGACATGCGGTTATCCCAGGCTAGCATTTAATGAACCCCTAATTGATGGGACATCCACGCTGGTTCTGGGAGACTAGAAGAAAGAGTATTAAATGCTCCAGGACCTAAGCATTTAATGCCTCTATGTTAAAGAAAGAGCATTAAAATACTCCCGGGGGGGGGGGGGGGGGAGCATTTAATAATGGGGCATCCCCCAT
>CAUOFW020004946.1:926935-971120 GCA_963454935.2 Ilex paraguariensis
CTCTCTCTTAGGATTCCATATCACCTTGAATCATCTCAATCGGAACTCAGAGGAAAGAGTTATGTTCATATTACGAAGTAGTGTCTACACTGTCCAAAAATCTGTCCGGCAGACTACCTTTCGCTAATTTCATCATAACTCTTTATTGGAAAGTCCGAATTGTGCACCGTTATTTTTGTTAGAACCCTAACTCGTATATCTTTCCAACCATATAGGTTACACCTCCTAGAAATACCTGAGTCAAATCAGTTTATTCTATGAAGTTGACCAAAAATCTGCACAATGGTGCTCCTTGGATAGTAAAGGGTTGTGCTTTCTTATTAGACCTTGAAGGTGTAAAACCCCATATGTTTACATTAATATATTAATGTACTTGTTTAGTGATTCTTCTATATGTAATGACTTAAGAATAAAACATATATATATTAAAATCGTAAGGATATCACCTATAGTAGTTCGAAGGAATAAAATAGAAATTTTAATGTTCCAAGTGTGAATTTATTTTAGTTTTGAAATAAATCATAAAAAGCAATGTTTTTAGGTTAAAATAACATTAAAAATGAATCCGGAACGTCGAAAAACCCTAGGGTAGTCGTAAGGATCAAATTGGAGATTTCTAGTGGCAAAACTGTAATTTTGGAAAAAAAACTCAAAATTTAGCCATGAACAGTGAATTGCGCGGACTGCTGTGTTTAAAACACAGAATCCAGCCAATTCCTTCCATTTTTTCTCACATCTCTCACCCCCAAACCCCTTAGCACCCTTGGGGAAGATAGAGGAAAGGTAGGAAAGAGAGAAATGAGGTCATTAGAGCTTGGGTTTTTGGTTTGAAACTTTGATTCAAGGTAGGGTTTTTCTTCCATGCTTGTCCATTGAGGCTAAGGCTAAAATATATATATGTTTTGACTCATACTTGTATGTATTTGCTAGGAATTCCTTGTTTCTTGGTTTTCTTGCAATTATGGCATGTCTTAAACAAAGTTAGGATTGATTACCCATGAAACTTCTTTTATAGCTTTAAAACCCTAGTTTTTGGGGAAATATGGAATTCTCTTTCTACATTTGCTCAAGCTTGGTTTTGAGAACTTTAGTGCTTTGTGTGAGTAATGAAAATGATGTGGTGGTGATCTCTTGTATTTTTCTTAATTGGTTATTTGGATTGTCGCATGATAAAATTTGGGGATTTTGATAATGGTTGCTTGTTGAGGGAAATTTGTGGATTTTATCTTGTATGTGATTGTTGGTATGAAAAGAGGATAATTATGAACCGAGGTTACTCGTAAGTATGCGGTTAAGTGTGGAATACTTGAAGGGGGGTAGAGGTTACTTGTAAGTATGCTACCTACCAAAAGAGGATATTTATGAACCGAGGTTACTTGTAAGTATGCGGTTATGTGTGGGAGACTTCAAGGGGGGTAGAGGTTACTTGTAAGTATGCTACCTACCTAAAAGGACATCTAACGACCGTGGTTACTTGTAAGTATGCGGTTATGGGAAACAAAGACTTGAAGGGGGTGGAGTTTACTTTTAAGTATGCCACCTGCCAAAGGAAATATAATAATCGATGGTGGAATAAGCGTTCCTTTTTGTATTATGGTGTTACTATTGCATTTCCCACAAGAGCTTGTGGAGGTATGGGACTCTACAAGAACTTGTTGGAAATGGTTATGGTTGCTCATTGTGACTTGGGTTTACTGTTCATTTAAATTATTGCGAATGTTTAAACTTGAGATCTGTTTCAAATGTCACGGTTTTACTTCAAATGTTATATGATATTTTGGAAAATAAGACCGAACTGTTTTACTTGTTTTCTAAACCTTGTATGAGTATGGAAGGAATGTTGCTACAGAGCTTAGTGCTCATCCCCTACAAATAATATCTTTTCAGATTTCGTCTATGAGGAGGAGTTACAAGTAGATGAACCAGTGCATGGGGAAGCTCCCCTAGAGGGGAACGGGGGTCCTGAACTGGATGCCTAGAGTTATATTTCTTTTGTACTAGACTAGAGAGTTTATTTTGAAATCATGTAAAGTCTAGTATTTTGTTATTTCACTGCAAGTGTAATTTAATTCTTTTGGGAATATATTTGTCATACTTGGCCTATTCTTTTGGGATGGCATTGTGGATATGACATATGATGAATGAAAGTTTATTTTATGATGGATAAATAGACCCGGTGTGGTCAATAGTTATGCATATGTGGACCCGGTGTGGTCAATTGTAATATAATTGTACAGGTTGTGTTTTGGGTAAAGCTCCCCGTACAAAGGAGACTCTGCCCAAATTTTGTTAAAATATGAATGGTTGATGAATGAACTTTCGTCGTGATGAATTTACGTAATGCTCTCATGGGGTGAATGGTTTTTAGAATGTAATGTCACCCAAGGGGGTTTTTGGGGCGTTACAAATTTGGTATCAGAGCTTAGGCTTTAGGTCTTACATGGGAGCTGTAGGTTATGGATTACCACTAGAAAGGCAGGATTAGGTTGAACAAAATTGTTGATCTATGTTTTATATAAATCTTAGGCTTTAAATTAAAGCAATAATTAGGATGTCTTGTACCTCAATGAAATTAAATTGTGAATTGATGTGCAGGATGGATGGAGGACGAGGACGAGGACGTGGACGTGGGCGTGGTCGTGGAGGTCAAGCAAATCCACCACCACCACCACCTCCCGATGCCATGAATGGCATCTATCAATGCTTGAAGGAGCTCACCACTTTGGTACAAAACCAGAATGGGAACAACAACCATAATGGTGGAGCTCAACCACTAGCGCAAGTACCCGGAATTGGAAATGGAGATCGAAGGATGGTGGTTCTTCGAGAATTTCTGAGACAACATCCACCCACCTTCCAAGGGAGCTCTAACCCTTTGGATGCGGACAAGTGGATACGCAGAGTGAAGAAGGTATGTGACGGCATGGGAGTTGCCGAAGATTTGAGGGTTGGCTTGGCGACCTATTTGTTAGAGGGGGAGGCCGACCATTGGTGGGATTCGGTCAAGAGACGGAGGAACACTGATGCACTCACTTGGGAGGAGTTCGACCAAATATTTCAGGACAAGTACTTTCCTGAATCAGTCAGAGATCGAATGAAGGCTGACTTTCTTGCTCTACGACAGGGTAGCACGACGGTGGCCGAGTACGAAAGGAGGTTTGACGAGCTCTCCCGTTATGCTACAGGATTTATATCTACGGAGGCCGACAGGGCTAAGCGATTTGAGCAGGGACTGAGGCCGGTCATCCGGGAGAAGTTGGTGGCTCTCAAGATTAGGGAGTATGGGGACTTGGTGGACAGAGCTGCACTGGTAGAGAGAGACATAGAGGATAGCCAGCGACGACAGGGCTTCTTGAGAGGAGGTCCAATCCGGACGGGTGCTACCACTAGTGGGGCACAGAGACCGACACCATACCGTCGCCCAGACCCAACAGGTGGACAGCGACTTTTGACAGCCCGAGGAGAGGGAGACACTCAGACTAGAGCTGGTATTATCCCACGATCTTGCTTTGCATGCGGAGGTGTGGGACATATTCGGATGCATTGCCCAGTTTTTCCACCTCAAGGGCCTATCCAGACCGCAAGACAAGTACCAGCAGCCCAACCACCACCACCGAGGCCTGCACCGCATCGACCGATACAAACTCAAGCCCCCGGCGGCACCAACCAAGGGCGAGTATTTGCTTTGACTCAGCCGGAGGAGGACATTGCCAATGCCGTTGTGGAAGGTATCATTCTTCTCTACAATTCCTGGGCCCGAATCTTATTTGATCCCGGTGCTACTCATTCTTTTATACGTACTGCATATGCTATGAATTTGGGATTGGGTTTCGAGAAGTTAGAACATGCTTTGACTGTTGACTTGCCTACGGGAGAACAATTGGGTACTAGCCGAGTCTGCAAGGGTTGTGTGCTTCGTATTGGGGAGCACGAATTGATTGTGGATTTAATTGCTTTAGAGATGAAGGGGTATGACGTGATTTTTGGGATGAACTTGTTATCCACTTTTCGTGCGGTACTGGATTGTTTCCGCAAGCGGATTACATTTCAATTGCCGGGAGGAGTAATTTTCAGTTTTGTGAATAACCGAGATTCTTTCCATCCATTTCCTACTACGGGTAGTAGATTCTTAAAAGCGAAAGCGGGAAGTCATTTGAGTTTCTTAGCTAGCTTGATGGGAGATAACATGGATAAACTCCATACGGATGTGGTGTTAATTGTATCGGAGTTTTCGGATGTTTTTCCTGAGGAATTACCTGGATTACCGCCACATAGGGAAATTGAGTTCAAGATCGATCTCTATCCGGGAACCGAACCCATATCCATTGCTCCCTACCGGATGGCACCTTTGGAGTTGAAGGAGCTAAGGAAGCAGTTGGATCAATTGTTGGCGATTGGGTTTATCCGTCTAAGCACTTCACCTTGGGGAGCCCCGGTCCTCTTTGTGAAGAAAACGGATGAGACTCTACGGTTGTGCACGGATTACCGGAGGTTGAATCGGGTTACCGTGAAGAATAAGTATCCGTTGCCGAGAATTGATGACTTATTTGATCAGTTGGAGGGTTCAAAGTATTACTCCAAGATTGATCTTCGCACGGGGTATCATCAGCTGCGAATTAAGGAGGAGGATATTCCTAAGACTGCTTTCCGTACCCGATATGGTCATTTCGAGTATACGGTGATGCCATTCGGATTGACTAATGCCCCCGCAGCCTTCATGGATTTGATGCACAGAGTCTTCCGGCCATACCTCGATCAATTTGTCATTGTGTTTATTGATGACATATTGATTTACTCACAGACTCAGGAGGAACATGCTCGTCATCTCTCTATTGTGCTACAAACATTGAGAGAACATAAGTTATATGCAAAGATGAGCAAGTGTGAGTTTTGGATGAAGGAAGTGAAGTTCCTTGGCCATGTTGTGTCCGAGCAAGGAGTAGCGGTTGATCCAGCAAAGATTGAGGCCGTGATGAAATGGGAACCACCGAGGAACGTGACAGAAGTACGGAGTTTCTTGGGGTTAGCCGGCTATTATCGTAGGTTTGTGGAAGGGTTCTCCAAGATTGCGATGCCGATGACTCGCCTTACAAAGAAGGGGGAGAAATTTTTGTGGACTCAAGCGTGTGAACTAGCTTTTCGCACCTTGAAGGAGAAGTTGACGACTGCCCCTATCCTCATTATTCCGAGTAGTGGGGAAGGCTACGATGTCTACACCGATGCTTCACTACGAGGATTGGGATGCGTTCTAATGCAAGGAGGGAAGGTAGTGGCTTATGGCTCGAGGCAACTCAAGGTGCACGAGCAGAATTATCCCACACACGACTTGGAGCTGGCTGCAGTGGTGTTTGCTCTTAAGTTGTGGAGATGTTATTTATACGGGGAGAAATTTCAAGTGTTTTCGGACCATAAAAGCCTCAAGTATATCTTCACACAGAAAGACTTGAATCTCCGGCAGAGAAGGTGGATTGAGTACTTGGAAGATTATGAGTTCACACTCAACTACCATCCAGGGAAGGCCAATGTAGTTGCCGACGCTCTTAGCAGGAAGTCTCGGGGTGAAATCAATTCTCTTGCGGTAAATAGGTGGAAAATGATTGATGCATTGGAGGAGTACGATCTATGGGTGGATGGACCGGAGTATCAATCATATCTATTCAACCTTGTAGCTCAACCGACGCTTCGACAACGGGTTGTGGAGTTGCAATGCCTGGATTCGGAACTCGATTTGATTAGAGCCCGATTGGAGAATGGGGAAGCGATGGGAGGATGGTCTTGGAAGAATGGAGAGTTGAGATATGGGGAGAAGCTATGTGTTCCCGATGATTCGTCCCTAAAGGAGGAGATACTTGGGGAGTGTCATCGCTCCAAGTTTGCTATCCACCCCGGTAGCACAAAGATGTATAGGGACATGAAGCGTCAATACTGGTGGAGGGGAATGAAGCGAGATGTAGCCAAGTATGTGGCAAAATGTGCGGTGTGCCAGCAGGTGAAGATTGAGCATCAAAGGCCAGGAGGAGTCCTACAGTCTTTGCCTATTCCAGAGTGGAAGTGGGATCACATCACCATGGACTTCGTGTCGGGTTTACCACGGACGTCGCGCAGGCATAATGCAGTGTGGGTCATTGTGGATAGACTCACCAAGTCCGCTCATTTCTTGGGTATGAAGACCACAGACTCATTAGAGACGTTGAGCAAGCTCTATATCTGTGAGATTGTTAGGTTGCACGGAGTTCCGCTCTCCATTGTGTCGGATCGTGATTCTCGGTTTGTGGCGCGATTTTGGCAAAGTCTACAACAAGCTATGGGGACAGAGTTACATTTCAGCACAGCCTTTCATCCCCAAACGGATGGCCAATCCGAGAGGGTGATACAAATCGTGGAAGACATGTTACGAGCTTGCGCGTTGGACTTCAAGGGAAGTTGGAGTGACCATTTACCGTTGGTGGAATTTGCATACAACAACAGCTATCAGACCAGTATTGGAATGGCACCCTATGAGGCCTTGTATGGAAGACCATGTAGATCCCCGACGTGTTGGTTAGAAGCGGGCGAGAGTAGTTTGTTTGGGCCAGAAATTGTTCGAGAGACTACAGAGAAAATTCAACTCATCCGGGAGAGACTACGCACAGCACAGAGTAGACAGAAAAGCTACGCGGATCAAAGACGAAGACCATTAGAATTCAAAGAGGGGGACTATGTGTTTCTCAAAGTGTCGCCCCAGAAAGGAGTATTTAGATTCGGCAAGAAGGGAAAGTTAGCGCCAAGGTATACCGGGCCATTTGAAGTGATCAAAGTGGTGGGCAAGGCGGCATATCAGTTGCGGTTACCAGCTCAGTTATCGGGAGTACACGACGTATTCCATGTGTCCATGTTGAGGAAGTGTAAATCGGATGCAACGCCGGTTGTAGACTTAGAAGATATTGAAATTCAAGATGGAGCAACCTATGAAGAACAACCAGTGAAGATTCTCGACGCCAAGGAGAAAGTGCTTCGCAACAAAGTCATCAAATTGGTGAAAGTCTTGTGGCAACACCATGGAGTGGAAGAAGCTACATGGGAACCGGAGCTAGAAATGCGAGAGAAGTACCCACATTTGTTCGCTACTTGAGGTAAGTTTCGAGGACGAAACTTTCTTTAAGGGGGGTGTATTGTAACACCCCGCATTTTCTTTTATATATGTATATAGATATATAGTAAATAATTGTTGTAAAAATGGGGATATGTGTAGTGATGTGTGTTTGAATTTGGTAGAATGAAAAAGGGATGAACAGTGCACTGGCTGTAACATCAAGCTCGATTTCGACCTTGATGCAGTCCATATCTCTCAAAACTTAAAACATGAAATTTGTAGAGCTCTCTCTTAGGATTCCATATCACCTTGAATCATCTCAATCGGAACTAGGAGGAAGGAGTTATGTCCATATTACGAAGTAGTGTCTACACTGTCCAAAAATCTGTCCGGCAGACTACCTTTCGCTAATTTCATCATAACTCTTTATTGGAAAGTCCGAATTGTGTACCGTTATTTTTGTTAGAACCCTAACTCGTATATCTTTCCAACCATATAGGTTACACCTCCTAGAAATACCTGAGTCAAATCAGTTTATTCTATGAAGTTGACCAAAAATCTGCACTATGGTGCTCCTTGGATAGTAAAGGGTTGTGCTTTCTTATTAGACCTTGAAGGTGTAAAACCCCATATGTTTACATTAATATATTAATGTACTTGTTTAGTGATTCTTCTATATGTAATGACTTAAGAATAAACCATATATATATTAAAATCGTAAGGATATCACCTATAGTAGTTCGAAGGAATAAAATAGAAATTTTAATGTTCCAAGTGTGAATTTATTTTAGTTTTGAAATAAATCATAAAAAGCAATGTTTTTAGGTTAAAATAACATTAAAAATGAATCCGGAACGTCGAAAAACCTTAGGGTAGTCGTATGGATCAAATTGGAGATTTCTAGTGGCAAAACTGTAATTTTGGAAAAAAACTCAAAATTCAGCCATGAACAGTGATTTGTCGCGGACTGCTGTGTTTAAAACACAGAATCCAGCCAATTTCTTCCATTTTTTCTCACATCTCTCACCCCCAAACCCCTTAGCACCCTTGGGGAAGATAGAGGAAAGGAGGAAAGGGAGAAAGGAGGTCATTAGAGCTTGGGTTTTTGGTTTGAAACTTTGATTCAAGGTAGGGGTTTTTCTTCCATGCTTGTCCATTGAGGCTAAGGCTAAAATATATATATGTTTTGACTCATACTTGTATGTATTTGCTAGGAATTCCTTGTTTCTTGGTTTTCTTGCAATTATGGCATGTCTTAAACAAAGTTAGGATTGATTACCCATGAAACTTCTTTTATAGCTTTAAAACCCTAGTTTTTGGGGAAATATGGAATTCTCTTTCTACATTTGCTCAAGCTTGGTTTTGAGAACTTTAGTGCTTTGTGTGAGTAATGAAAATGATGTGGTGGTGATCTCTTGTATTTTTCTTAATTGGTTATTTGGATTGTCGCATGATAAAATTTGGGGATTTTGATAATGGTTGCTTGTTGAGGGAAATTTGTGGATTTTATCTTGTATGTGATTGTTGGTATGAAAAGAGGATAATTATGAACCGAGGTTACTCGTAAGTATGCGGTTAAGTGTGGAATACTTGAAGGGGGGTAGAGGTTACTTGTAAGTATGCTACCTACCAAAAGAGGATATTTATGAACCGAGGTTACTTGTAAGTATGCGGTTATGTGTGGGAGACTTCAAGGGGGGTAGAGGTTACTTGTAAGTATGCTACCTACCTAAAAGGACATCTAACGACCGTGGTTACTTGTAAGTATGCGGTTATGGGAAACAAAGACTTGAAGGGGGTGGAGTTTACTTTTAAGTATGCCACCTGCCAAAGGAAATATAATAATCGATGGTGGAATAAGCGTTCCTTTTTGTATTATGGTGTTACTATTGCATTTCCCACAAGAGCTTGTGGAGGTATGAGACTCTACAAGAACTTGTTGGAAATGGTTATGGTTGCTCATTGTGACTTGGGTTTACTGTTCATTTAAATTATTGCGAATGTTTAAACTTGAGATCTGTTTCAAATGTCACGGTTTTACTTCAAATGTTATATGATATTTTGGAAAATAAGACCGAACTGTTTTACTTGTTTTCTAAACCTTGTATGAGTATGGAAGGAATGTTGCTACAGAGCTTAGTGCTCATCCCCTACAAATAATATCTTTTCAGATTTCGTCTATGAGGAGGAGTTACAAGTAGATGAACCAGTGCATGGGGAAGCTCCCCTAGAGGGGAACGGGGGTCCTGAACTGGATGCCTAGAGTTATATTTCTTTTGTACTAGACTAGAGAGTTTATTTTGAAATCATGTAAAGTCTAGTATTTTGTTATTTCACTGCAAGTGTAATTTAATTCTTTTGGGAATATATTTGTCATACTTGGCCTATTCTTTTGGGATGGCATTGTGGATATGACATATGATGAATGAAAGTTTATTTTATGATGGATAAATAGACCCGGTGTGGTCAATAGTTATGCATATGTGGACCCGGTGTGGTCAATTGTAATATAATTGTACAGGTTGTGTTTTGGGTAAAGCTCCCCGTACAAAGGAGACTCTGCCCAAATTTTGTTAAAATATGAATGGTTGATGAATGAACTTTCGTCGTGATGAATTTACGTAATGCTCTCATGGGGTGAATGGTTTTTAGAATGTAATGTCACCAAAGGGGGTTTTTGGGGCGTTACACATACACCTAACTCTCATACGTAAATAACTCTCTCTCTCATAGACATTTTAAACACACTTTTTCCTATCTCTCATACTTTCTCTTTCTCTCTCTCATATAAATATAGATAAATAGAGATAGAATGAGAGTTTAATTAGGATTTTGTGGCTTAGATCATTTGAAAAGTATTGATCTGACGATCTTAATTAAACTTTTATTTCTCTTAAAACTCTAAGACTCATATGTCTTATATAACTCTCTCTTTATCTCATACAACTAACTCTCATACGTATCTATATATATATTACACAAAATTTCAATAATCGCTAATGAATATGGACCCTACAAAGTAAAATTTAAATAAACTAAGATATTTAGTATCATTGACCTTTAGATATCAAATGACAAAAGTCCTAAAACCTTTAAAAGAAAAGAAAATAATAATCTAAACTCAGAGCTAGAATTTCAAATAAAATAAGCTTGTTATGATAATTAAATTTCATATTTTATAAAAAAATTACACTATTAAACTTATTAGGACCATACCCAATAACCATTAAAAAAAAATCATAATTAATCTGCACTAAATTGAATTTCGAAAGTTTCAATGAAAAGGGGAGCATGCCCCATGAATGTGTAGTCCCATGACTATCCTATTCACCTCAAAGATGTAGTACCACCAAATTTTGCTTTCATAACTTCTGACGCCATTCAGTATGAATTGCCCAATAAAGTCAAAGAACCTCTATTCTGAAAAACTAACAAATTAACAAACTTCAGTGATTCACACACACATACACATAACACTTGTTGATTTATTATAACTTTAAGTCAAGAAAGATCGTATACGTGTATGCCCCTTACCCTACACCAACACAAACATAAACTTTAGTCACACTATTGTTACCTCAAAAAATACATAATTGTGGGGTGACATAATTAGAGGGTTAAGTGAGAATTTAAATAGATAAATTTAATAACTAAATAAAGATAGAAAGTGCAGGAATGATCACTTTGTTAATTATAATTGAGATATAAAAGGCAATATGACAAACTAATGTAGTAAAAATAAAATTTTCAATTGTTATTGCTAAATAAATGTAGTGTAGATTCATTAATCTACAACAATTACATACAAAGCTTTCTAATTTAATTCCACAAAGTACAAAATTACTTTTTTTTAACCTTTTAGATGTATTTTTTAGCAAAACAAAACTTACTTGACTAGTCCTTGTGCCATGGAGTTACTCTATATGTTAATTAGAATGTCTAACATTTAGATCATCTTAGGTGAATAGAGAGCAAGTATAATAGAATAAAATGTTCTTAGACACGAAAAAATTAAATATTGAATATAATTAAACACTAAGATGAAAATCTAAACTACATCTTTAAGACAACGGTACTATAATTAAAAAAAATTGCAAATCAAAAAATAGAAAAAGAAAGAACTAATTGGTGGCATCATTTGTACAAATTTACGGAACAAATGTAACTCATCAATATGAGATATCAAACAAATACATGAAAGTAACTGTAACCCATTTACATAGAGGCAAAGATATTAATGGGTATAAAAAAAAACATTATGCACTCAAATATTAGAATAACAAACAAATAAAATTCCTTCAAATCACACAGTAAATATGAATAAGCTATTGGTTACAACAAATCTACACTATAGTACTCCATCACTTTCTCTACCAATCTAATTACTTGTTCAAACCAAAAGAATACAACACGAATTTTAGCTTATAATCTTATATAGAACTCACAATTTTGTGGAGAAGCGTCAAAAAAGAAAAAAAAAGCAGCAACAATGTAGTATAAAAAAATACCTCCAAGAATTTTCCTCAGTTTTGAGATCTTGTGCAAAACATTGGCAACTTCCAACTTCAATATTCAACATAAAAGTTAGTGCTATTAATGATAAGAGTCTTATTTTATAATAAGAAAAGATACCAAAAGAAAATAGATAAAAATATGAGTAGAAAAGCATCAAGCTAGGGGATCAAAGCTAAATCAAAAAGATATCAACAAAGAATGATCATACCCATATCACATAAACACAAATTCTCTAGAAGCATAACAAAGAGCCACTTGTACAAATACAATTGATAATATGAAAAACAACTAAAGTCACATAATTATATAGAAAGATAAACCTACTGAGTTTACATGTTTTCCTATACCCCACTTTCTTGAACTCTTAGTAAAACTATTTACGAATGAATCATATTCTGGACATGGAATTTTGTATGAAAATTGGACTAAGCCAATGAGACCATAAGGCAATTGCAATTAAGAAGGACCCAATTTATAGGCAAAAAAAAAGGAAGCAAGGAAAATTAAAACTCAAAAAAGGCACCATAGACTTCTTCTTTCGCTCCAACAATTCGTCGACAGCCTAGAACGCAGAGGGATTGGTTTCTAGTTTTAGCCTAAATTAAGGGCTATTTTTCTGCTCTGACATTTTGCAGAGGCTGCATTTTTGTGTGTATGTGTGAAAGAAGGGGGTGGGTTGCGTGTGTGTGAGAGAGAGAAGTAAAGGAGGGAAAAGGGGAGAGCCAGGTGGGGGGGTTCATTCAGAGTGTGAAGAGAAAGAGAGAGAGCTCACCAATAGAAATGACATTCAGAATTTCAGCACATTTGGCGACTGCCTCATTAGTGTCAATACCATCCTCTTGTTCATCTTCTTCAATCAACCTATCTTTGAAGCCATTGTCCAAACCTCTTGAAACCCTCACCTTGAAGACCAAAAACCACTGAAACAAAGCAAACCCAATTCCAATCAAAGCAAACAAAGGTATCAGAATTAGTGTGAGACAGAAAAGCAGAGGAGGGAGAGGGGGATAACTGGTGGGGAGGAGGGGTTCGTTTAGAGTGTGTGTGTGTGTGTGAGAGCGAGAGAGAGAGGCATGGAAGAGGAATACCTGGGGGTATGATGATGGTGGGGTGTGTGGTGGTGGCGATCTTGCCGGGCCGATGGTGGTGTCTCGACAAGCGTGAGAGAGAGAGAGAGAGAGAGAGAGAGAGAGAGAATAAGAAGTGAAAGAAAGTATGTAAAAAAAAAATAAGAAGCATACTGAAATTCAAAGTGCAATAGTAGAAGGAAACACAAACCTGACCTCGGGGACTCCAAGAAGCAGAAGTGAACACAGTAGGATCTGAGTGCATGTGTGAGTGTTTTTATTTTTTGTGTGTGTTTTCTACGTACAGAAAGAGAAAAAAAATGAGACGTGACTGAGAGAGGAGACTGAGGGAGGAAGAGAGAGACATCGTATGAGTGTGAGATAGAAAGAGAGGTACATGAGCAATAGGATGCTAGAGTTATATATTAGATGAAAGACTTACTCAAATTTTTGAACAGGAAAAAAAAAATTCAAACATCAATTAGGATTACGTAAACAAAATTAAAAAAGGAAATGTTGTTGGGCGGGAAAACAAAATTCAATACTCACTGTAAACCGTCAGATCACTATTTATGAGATGATCTAAACCATCTTTTATGTTGAGATTACATTGTCTCTTGTATGTGTTTATGTTTTATCTCAAAACGATCTGGACCTCTCTTTGTCTTTTGGATTCAAACTTCGTTCTACTTTATTATATATATATCAAGTAACTAGATTTCTTTGTCTTGAGTTTTTTGCGGTTCAGATCGTTTGAGGATTATTGATCCGACGATTCTAATTGAACTTTCATTCATTTAAAAACTCTAAGACTCACATCTTTCATATAACTCTCTTTCTCTCTCTATTTCATACACCCAATTCTCATGTGTATAACTCTTTCTCTCTTTCACAAACATTTTATACACACTCTCCCACCTCTCATACTCTTTCTCTTTATATATATGAGATATAATGAAATTCTAATTAGAATCGTCAAGACAAACAATGATATCTCATACTCTCTCTCTTAGCAATATTTATATTGGCAATTCTAATTGGACTTATTTACTCAAAACATTTGTACGATTTTAAAAAAAATTGAAATAACAAGTGATACCAATTTCACAAAAAAAAAAAATTGAACGCCAAGCTAATCACTAATAAAAAATAACAAGTGATATCAATTGCACCAAAAAAAACTAAAAAAACTCAAAGGCAAGCTAATTACCAATAAAAGAAATATCAATCAAAAATAAAAAAAAAATAAGTGAAACCAATTGCACCAAAAAAAATAATATTCTAAACCAACTATCAATTTTTTTTTCTTATTTGTATTGCTTTCCCCTTGCTAATGATTAAATTTTTTAAATACTTGAATAGTGCAAACTAGACATTGAAATGATAAAAAGGTCAGTTAAATCAATTTTTTTTAAATGGTAAAATTTTTATTTTGTTGATTTGGTTTAATTGCAGCGTAAGAATATTTCTATAGCATCTAAGTAGTCATAGTGACTGATAATTTAAATCAATTGTTCTTGCAATTACAAGCAGTTTCGTTGGACAATGTTAGTTCAGTTGAATTTTTTTCTATTTTTTAAAATTTTGATTTGTAGTTCAATGTAAATTAGACAACCTATTCATTAGATTTAGCAAGAGGTTGAAAAAAATGAACACTCATTGAAAAGAAGAGCCGCCATGAAGAAAATATGGCAGGATAATTTTGTAATGGTGTTAATTTAAATTCATAGGGATTTTCGGATTATGTTAATGTGATAGTATTTTTTTTATTTCAATCCTTACACTTCTTTTATTTAAGACATTCTTGAATGCCTCATTTACTTGAAAAAAAATTTGTGTTAAAAGTGTCTTCAGGCATAAGTAATGACTAGCCTATATAATAAAGTAGATAGAATAGTTTATCTTGAACTTTTTTCGTCTTAGATTGCTTAACGATTATTGATCCGATGATTCTAATGCGAAATTTCCTCCCCCTAATTTTTTGAACAAGTATTTCATTCCTTCTACAATTTTAAGACTCATATCTCTCTTATAACTATATCTTTCTCTATCTCATACTACATATTAATTATGTCATTAATTATAATTCTATATAATTAAGGATTATTTTTAAATTTTTTTAATAAATAAATGGACCTTAAATACATATTATTTGCGTCAAAACGAGTCGAATGACTATAATATAGGTCATATCTTGCATTAAAATAAAAATACTATAACATCGAATGATATAATAGGCGAATAATATATCTATAAACTAAAGGAGCTAGCATTGTTTGTCTTGAGTTTTTCGCAATTCAGATTGTTTTAACAATTGAAACTACTCCTCCAAAAAAATTTCCATCCCAAAAATTACAAGAATCCTTTTATTTTACTCGATTATTGGTTCAAAGTGATTATGATTAAGATTCAAATTGAGTTGAATTTGATTATCGAGTATAAAGTATATATTCTTACTTAAACTTAACTTTGCTCAAATTTTATGTATATATTCAAAGTTGAAGTCAAATTGAAATTGATTGTAAAAATAATTAAATTAAAAAAATTATTGTGTCACTATGAACGAGAGTAGATAAGAATTAACTTGTATATTTAAGATAAATGTGTTAATTGAGTTGAACTTAAATTCAATTCTCAGTTTGACGTAATTACGATAAAGACTCAAATTGAACTGAATTTGACTGTCAAATATAAAGTATAAATTCTTGCTTAAACTTAAATTCGATTAAATTTTACGAATATTTTGTTAAACTGAAATGGAAATTGATCTTAATTTTTCAATAAAATTTTTTACATTTACAAGATTTTGCGTGAAACTTTTGGATATTTCCTCACAAAAGTTACATAAGCTCACATTGAAAAAAAAGTGTAGAGATAATGTTATGAATCTTAGGTAGAAACTTGTAGAAAAGTAAATAGTTATAATTTTTTGAAATTTGAGGTAAAGTTTATTAAGAATGTTAAAATAGTGGATGTTTGATCAATAATAATTATATTTTCTTAGATTTTTTAATTAATATGTTGTAGTAGTTGTAGCATGACTTTTGTTATATAAAAGTTTGATTATATATGTTTTGCATGCAGGTTGAACAATATCAATTTGATCGTTGTATTGTTGAAATTGGATTATACATTTTCTTTATTTATGAATAAATATTTACAATTTTTTATGAGTAACATAGTGCCTTCAGGCACGGATTACTAGTACTAATATATTATATCAATTTTTATGTATGAAAACTATTCACATGCAATGTATGTGGTGCTTTGCTATTTTGTATAAATTTATCAAAATCAGAGAGATCATTAATTAGTGGTCATTTGGAACCAATACTTGATTGAAGAGAGGGAGGAGAAGGCTACGGTTCATAATTCCTTGTCTACTCTCATATTCGCTCAACAATTCCTAGCAAAACTCCTTAATCCTCATCACTTCACTTAAAGCTTCCACATCTCCATACATTTTGTCATAGTAATACTCCAACATTCCCAAATTATATCATGGATCTAAAACAGTGGCTACTCCCATAACACCATGAATCACACTCCAATATTGGTTAAACTTTTCTACATATTCAAAGTCATATCTTTTATTACATATTTGGAACTTTGAATCCACTTAGATATTTCTACTCTTATCTCACAAATAGTTGGAAAGTATACATCGACAATAGGATACTTTGTTCCTGAAAATAATTTTGTTGCACTATCAAACAATTCCAATTTTTTACAAATCTCACTTCCCACCTCCCAATCATCTTCAGTCGGACAAATCTTGTATTGAGAATCTTGATATTTTAAGTGAGAAAATACATCTTTGTAAATCAAAATACTTTAAAGCATGAGAAAAGTAAAGTTCCACCGAGTCTTAACATTAAAAGCAAGCTTCTTGTTACTTTGAACGTGTATCTGATGGGTTATCTCTTAAAGTTTTGCACTCTCTTGGATAAAGTCTAATAAGCAACACTACTACAAATTCTTTTAATTCCATCTCCAATCATTTTCAAGCCTTCATGGACAACCAAGTTGAGGATATGCGCATAAAAATGCATGTGGAACAATCAACATGTAATATTAGTGATCCAAATAAAAGTTTATCTAACAAAATATCCACAATTGCATCATTACTGGTACAATTATCTATGGTCAAACTTAGCAACTTCCTATCAAGGTTCCATTCAAAGAAGCAATCCATCAATCACTCCACAATGACTTCCTTAGTATGTGGATAAAGCACATATGAAAATCTAAACATAACACAATACGAAAGATCATTAAATATATAAAATTAATAAACATGTCAATGAACATTGACATGTGATGTTTAGTACCTTATGATTCGACTTTGCAAGGTCCGAGAATTATTAATAAAGTCTATGGTGATTGTTATGTATCCTTTCCTTCGATTGCTAAAGGACCACATGTCCGTAGTGATAACAATTCTACCACGTCTGTAGTGATAACAACCCCACTTTTTATTTTTTTCCAACAAATTCATTGTCTTCCCTTTTTTGGCTTTGTAAATTTGATGGATATCTTTTCTAAGAATGTTACGGGATATTATTTTGAACATGGGTTGAAGATTGTGATAATATTTTTGAAACTCGAGATGATCAACCATCCTAAGAAGATATTCATGCAATACGATTAGATTAGAAAGATCCCTCCCGGCCTATTGAACAAATCATCAATTCTCCAAGATTTTCTATGTATCCATCTTTGTTTGGTGTAATACCAACAAAAATTGTCTCAAAATTTTAAATTTCTTCCTCAAACACACTTAATGTGGTCATGCAAATGACTAGTTCCATTCTTAGCACCACTAACAAGCAACTTCCCACAATCATTACACTCAGCGTTAACCTTACTATTAATTATTTTCCTCTGATCCCATTCAACTGATCTACAAAATGCACACTTAAAAAATCAAACAAACAATACTAATAGAAATAAGTATGGGCTAGTTTTTATAGGTCTAGAAGTGAAATCCCCTAGTGAACACATCTATCAGTTAGCAGAAAACACATCCCTTTATCCTCAGCTAAATTTTATATCATTCCTGAAGGAAAAATTCTCCATTAGATTTAGTTTCAAACAAAATATACAGATCAATAGGAACCCAATTCGCATAAACGAAAACAACAACAAATATCTCCACAGCTATTATATAAACACACACAAACACATATAGTGTATGCTAGAAACATAAAGGGAAACAACAGTCTTTAGCTAAGTATCAATAAAAACAAATGTTAAAAAAAATCAAGTTTTACAAGAAATGGGGACTATTGTAAATATTAGAGAATTTTCACCTTCAAATCATTCTTCAAAAAAATTTTTGGAATGCACATAATCTAATAGAAAGGTTAAATGTAAAGCTAAGAGTGAGAGCAAAAGCTTTAGCACTCCCATCGGCTTTGGAAAATGGAGTACATTAAAAAAAATGAACTCAACAGATCATATGATAGACAAAACGGAGACAAAGCGAGAAAGAGAGGAAGAGACGAACAGATTGTAAGATACTCATAATCGCTGAAGGTAGAAGAAGAAAGAGAGAGAGAGAGAGAGAGAAGAGGCCTTACCAATTCTTTGTTGGTGAAACAGAGAGAAGGTAGCGGTATGATGGCGTCTTGAGAAAAAACCTCTCTTGGCATCTTGATTCTTTTGAATTAGGATTGAGGACTCCTAAATAGGTCTAGTGGAGCAGAGCAGGGTGGTTATAGGGCGGGGATAAGTTCTAGTCAATTCCCGCATCCATCCCTACACTTGTATTTTCATGTACGTGCACCATGCAATACCTATAGTCCATCTCTGATCCAAACAGGATGGATTTGGATGGATTTTGGAGAGGTAAATGGTAAGTAAAATTCTTACCGAAAAAAAAAGTCATAGGTAATATTACCTCTATTTTAAAGAGAATGATTTAACTAGTATGTAATATAACTCGATCTTAAATCCACAACATGCCATTTAAATGGATGCTCAATCGTGATCATTACCCGTTCAATCTTTACTTAAGGATTATAAATTTAAAGGGGAAAAAAAGATTGGATCATTTTCCCTAGATACAATCTTGTAAGCACTTTTGTGGTGCTAAAAAAGGGGTAAATTAGACTTTAATCTCCTCAATTATGATTTTTTTAAAAAAAAATTTCTCTCAATTATCTCCTCAATTACATTTACACACCTGAACTATCTGTAAAACACGGGTAAATTTGAATTTTAGTGAAAAAGGGCAAAACGGGTAAATCGTCACTTCAGTACGGGTTAAAAACCCATATTTTTTAGAACTTGGATGATGAAACGGACTTCACCGTTGGATTCGTCTCATGAAATCTAACTGCCCTAGTCAATTTTCGTTGAATTCTGAGATAGTCGAATGTTTTACGTTTTACGAGACGACCGGGTGTCGGATGACCTCAAAAACGACCCCAAAAATAAAATGTAAAAAAATTTAAAGGAAATTTATATAAAAATATTTTGAACTGAAATCAGGACAAAATTTAATTATTTCGGGCTAAAAACAGATCCGAGAATAAGGAACACGTGGCGTGATATGGACCAAGCATTAAAGGGTATAAATAGGAGAGAGAAAAATTTTTTCTCCACAACTCTCTACTGAGTTTTAACATTGAAAGAGAAGAGAGGAAAAAGAGGAAAAAGAGAGAAAGCTCTATCTTTTCTCTACGACCTACAGAGTTCCACTGATCGGAATCCTTCGGGCCAAATATTAAAGTTCATCTACGCAATGAGGGCTACACAACAATACCAAAAATGACAGATTTCACCAAAGATTTAAAAATGAAATCTTGGAAAAATCAAAATTAAAGCTTGGGAGGTATTCTTGAAGGCTTTTCTACCATTGTTTTACGCTTCAAGAGGTAGGATTTTCATCTTAACTAGATTTATTTTCAACCTAGGACGATTATGTGAAATGGGTAGGTTGTTAGATGTATTTTAACACTTGCCTATTGTAGTTGATTTAATGAAAATGGTATAAATTAAATTCTACTATGAAGAAAAGCTGACTTGTGGCTTTTAAACCATCTTTTGTAAAACATTTGATGAATTTGATTTTGAGCATGTAAATCTATGGAAAAGAATTGTAATCGAACTCATATGGATTATTTTTAATGTAAAATTGAGTGTTGTTATATGAGTATGGATAAATGGATCCGGTGTAGTCATTGTTATGTGATTACACAGGTTGTGTTTTGGGCATAACTCCTCGTACAAAGGAGACTCTGTCTGAATTTTGTTAAATTATGGATCCCGATAAATGGAGCATAATGGCGTGATATCGATTTACACAGTATCTATGGTTCTCTGCGAGTTGATGGGTGATCAATGAGTTAACAAAGGATCCCCAATTTTTAGGGCGTTACAACTTGGTATCAGAGCCTAGATATACGATTTACCTAGGGCTTGAGGGGCATAGGTTTAGATCGTTGCATTCATTGTGTATTACATGTTATGTACTTTAAATGCTACATGTTATGTGTTATAAATTATGTGAATTATATGCATGGTGAAATATATGTGAAAGAGAGATACTAGGGTTAGAGAACATAACCTTGGGAGTCGGAAAAAGAATGAACAGGATGGTTCAGGATGTAGATGTCTACTAGTTGATGGCACATGCTCTACTAGTGAGATAAGGAGAGAAATATCAAAGTTTGAACTTGATCCCTATCTTGGGATACTAAGTAAATGCTATCTTTCTATTTGAGATGTGTGTAGATGGCAAATAGAGGAAGAGGACGCGGCTGAGGCGATGGACGGAACAACAACCAACCACCACCGAATTTGACCAACAAACCTTCATGGAGGCTATTGGTACTATGACGACTACCTTTGGACAAGTTAGCACCAATATGGGCCAAGGAGGCTCAAGTAACCTCTAGAAGTTTAAGGCACACAANGGTAAATTAGACTTTAATCTCCTCAATTATGATTTTTTTAAAAAAAAATTTCTCTCAATTATCTCCTCAATTACATTTACACACCTGAACTATCTGTAAAACACGGGTAAATTTGAATTTTAGTGAAAAAGGGCAAAACGGGTAAATCGTCACTTCAGTACGGGTTAAAAACCCATATTTTTTAGAACTTGGATGATGAAACGGACTTCACCGTTGGATTCGTCTCATGAAATCTAACTGCCCTAGTCAATTTTCGTTGAATTCTGAGATAGTCGAATGTTTTACGTTTTACGAGACGACCGGGTGTCGGATGACCTCAAAAACGACCCCAAAAATAAAATGTAAAAAAATTTAAAGGAAATTTATATAAAAATATTTTGAACTGAAATCAGGACAAAATTTAATTATTTCGGGCTAAAAACAGATCCGAGAATAAGGAACACGTGGCGTGATATGGACCAAGCATTAAAGGGTATAAATAGGAGAGAGAAAAATTTTTTCTCCACAACTCTCTACTGAGTTTTAACATTGAAAGAGAAGAGAGGAAAAAGAGGAAAAAGAGAGAAAGCTCTATCTTTTCTCTACGACCTACAGAGTTCCACTGATCGGAATCCTTCGGGCCAAATATTAAAGTTCATCTACGCAATGAGGGCTACACAACAATACCAAAAATGACAGATTTCACCAAAGATTTAAAAATGAAATCTTGGAAAAATCAAAATTAAAGCTTGGGAGGTATTCTTGAAGGCTTTTCTACCATTGTTTTACGCTTCAAGAGGTAGGATTTTCATCTTAACTAGATTTATTTTCAACCTAGGACGATTATGTGAAATGGGTAGGTTGTTAGATGTATTTTAACACTTGCCTATTGTAGTTGATTTAATGAAAATGGTATAAATTAAATTCTACTATGAAGAAAAGCTGACTTGTGGCTTTTAAACCATCTTTTGTAAAACATTTGATGAATTTGATTTTGAGCATGTAAATCTATGGAAAAGAATTGTAATCGAACTCATATGGATTATTTTTAATGTAAAATTGAGTGTTGTTATATGAGTATGGATAAATGGATCCGGTGTAGTCATTGTTATGTGATTACACAGGTTGTGTTTTGGGCATAACTCCTCGTACAAAGGAGACTCTGTCTGAATTTTGTTAAATTATGGATCCCGATAAATGGAGCATAATGGCGTGATATCGATTTACACAGTATCTATGGTTCTCTGCGAGTTGATGGGTGATCAATGAGTTAACAAAGGATCCCCAATTTTTAGGGCGTTACAACTTGGTATCAGAGCCTAGATATACGATTTACCTAGGGCTTGAGGGGCATAGGTTTAGATCGTTGCATTCATTGTGTATTACATGTTATGTACTTTAAATGCTACATGTTATGTGTTATAAATTATGTGAATTATATGCATGGTGAAATATATGTGAAAGAGAGATACTAGGGTTAGAGAACATAACCTTGGGAGTCGGAAAAAGAATGAACAGGATGGTTCAGGATGTAGATGTCTACTAGTTGATGGCACATGCTCTACTAGTGAGATAAGGAGAGAAATATCAAAGTTTGAACTTGATCCCTATCTTGGGATACTAAGTAAATGCTATCTTTCTATTTGAGATGTGTGTAGATGGCAAATAGAGGAAGAGGACGCGGCTGAGGCGATGGACGGAACAACAACCAACCACCACCGAATTTGACCAACAAACCTTCATGGAGGCTATTGGTACTATGACGACTACCTTTGGACAAGTTAGCACCAATATGGGCCAAGGAGGCTCAAGTAACCTCTAGAAGTTTAAGGCACACAAGCCTCAGACTTTCATGGGAGGGGTGGATCCGAAGGTGGCCGACCATTGGTTCCAGTAAGTCGACAAGATCTTAGAGGCTATGGTGATCACCTCTAATGCCACTAGGATAAGGTTAGCTGCATTCCAGCTAGAAGGAGATCCCATCTGTACTGAGATTGGGCAAAGACCTCAAAGAATTTAGAGGTTATGACATGGGGAGAGTTCCGGGAGCTTTTCATGGGCAATTATTTCCCATCAGCTGTTCGACATACGAAAGCCCAGAAATTCTTGGATTTGAAGCAAGGACCATGACAGTGATGGAAAATGTGGCTAACTTCATTGAGTAAGCCCATTTTGCCAACGATTATATGGCCTTAGACATGGCCAAAGTGAAGAGATTTGAGAATGATTGGAAATTATCCATCCGGGAGAAGATTGTAGGCCACCGCCTATAGGATTTAGACTCGATAGTCAAGATAGCCATGGCCATTGAGCGAGAGGTGGACGATAGAAGGAGCATTCGAGAAACGGGTTCTAAGCATAAGAAGAGGGAGGGTCAATCCTCTTCTTCGAGTGTGGGGAAGAAGCAAAGTACTTCGACTCCACAAGGACATTAGGGACAGCGCCGCAACTATCAAGGCCAAGGCTAAGGCCAATCTTCCCAATGCAGGGGAAACTTCATGACCACCTATCAGAAAGGTTAGAGGACTTGCTATTTATGCCATCAGTCGAGTCACATGAAGCAAGATTATTCTCAGAGGTAGGGATCGCAGAGCTATGGGGTATCCCAATCCCAGTCATCAGTAGGGCATGTACAGACTCACTTTGTTCCTCCTACCCCACCATGGGCCAAGGAAGACAGTTTCAGTTCTAAGGTGTTGCACAGACCCCTACTATTTCATAAGCGGAGACTCCGCAATCAAGCCAAATGGGCCTAGGCATGGGTCGAAGTCGAGGACAGGGCTCACAGTCTGGTACTTCGAGGACCCAGACACAGGGGTGTGTCTACATCATCACACCTCAGACTGAGCTAGCGGATCATTCGGTTATTCAAAATACATTTCTACTCTCCAGCTTATAGGTAAGGATATTATTTGACTCTGGTGCATCTCATTTATTTATTTCTGCATCATGTGTGAGAGATTTGAGCTTAGAGATTGAGACGTTGGAGAACCATTGCATATGGTTCTTACCTAGGAGCTAGGTGAGTGTTGATCAGATATGTCAGGGTTATAAGTTAGAGATCTTGGAGATTATACTCACCGTAGACCTTAGGGTCATGGACATATCAGGGTTTGACATCATCCTCGGGATGGACTAGTTGACAGCGCACCAAATTATCATTGATTGTGATCAGAAGAGAGTCACTGCCTACACACCAGAGGGTGTTTGTTTCAAGTTTCAGGGAAAAACATGATGTTCTATCCCAAGTAGTGTATGATTCCCTTTGGCATGGGCAATTAATTGATTGGCTAGCAAGCCTTACCCTAGAGGACAAGGCGACATAAGAGTTGAGCCTACCTCAGGTGGTTTGTGAGTATGAGGATGTTTTTTTATATAAACTATAAAAATTACCTCCACATAGGGATGTAGAGTTCACTATTAAGTTGCAACCCGATACATCACCCATTTCTATGACTTCGCATAGAATAACATCTACAAAGTTACAAGAACTCAATGTCCAATTACAAGAATTGATGGACAAGGGCTTCATTAGACCGAGTACCTCACCTTGGAGTACTCCAGTGTTGTTTGCCAAGAAGAAGAATAAGACTCTTCGGCTATGTATAGACTATCGACAGTTGAATTGAGTTACTATCAAGAATAGATACCCTTTGCAGAGGATTGATAATTTGTTTGATCAGTTGAGAGGAGAGCGGGTCTACTCCAAGATAGATCTATGCATGGGATACCATCAATTGAGGATTAGGTAAGTAGATATCCCTAAAACGGCATTTAGGATGCATTATGGGCATTTTGAGTTCACAGTTATGCCTTTTGGATTGACAAATACCCTAACGGCATTCATGGATCTCATGCACAAGGTGTTCCAACCCTACCTAGATCAATTCGTTATGGTCTTTGTTGACGACATCTTGATATGCTCCAAGTCTGAGGAGGAGCATGAGACTCACTTGAAAGTTATTTTATAAACCTTGAGAGACCATCAGTTGTACGTCAAGTTCAACAAGTGTGAATTTTGGCTCATAGAGGTGAAATTTTTTGGACACATAGCGTTGGCTAATGGTGTGTCAGTTGACCCGGAGAAGGTTGAGGCGGTTATGAGTTGGGAGAGGCCAAAGTTAGTCTTAGAGATACGCAGTTTCTTGGGATTGGTGAGGTACAACAGGAGGTTCATTGAGGACTTCTCTCAACTAGCTGTATTTATGATGAGATTTCCCTAGAAGGATGTCAAGTTTCAATGGGATGACACATGTGAGAGGGAATTCCAAGAGTTGAAGGGGAGGCTTACTTTAGCTCCTATTCTGATAGTTTCAGAGAGGGGACAGAGGTACACAGTGTATTATGATGCCTCCAAGAACGAACTTGGTTGTGTCTTGATGCAGTTCAGGAGAGTGGTAGGTTATGTTTCTCATCAGTTAAAGAACCACGAGCAGAATTACCCTACGCATGATATGGAGTTGACGACAATTGTCTTTGCCTTAAAGGATTGACGTCACTATTTATATGGTGATTAGTTCGAGGTGTTTTTGAACCAAAAGAGTCTGAAGTACATCTTCACACAACAGGACCTCAACATGAGGCAACGCAGGTGGATTGAGTATTTAGAACACTATGACTTCACTTTGCATTACTATCCTAATAAGGTAAATATGGTGGCTGATGCACTCAGCCGGAAGTCACGGGGAGTGGCAGATGCTCAAGATTGTGGGGCAATTCAGGCTGCACTACAAGAGTTAGGCTCAAGGCAATTTGGGGAGTTTGGTGGCTACGCCTTCCCTACTGATCAGGGTGATCGGGTCCTAAGGACAAGATATGGAGGTATTGTCTATCAGGGACCGAGTATAGTCAGGTACAGGTGATGAGGGTTGGGTCATTCACGCGGATAGTAGTCTTCGGTATAGGGGAAGGGTTGTGGTTTTTCAGTCTACGAATTTGAGAGAGAAGATCCTTAGGGAGTTTCATTGCTCCCGTTTTGATGTACATCCTGATGGCACAAAGATATACCATGACCTTCGCCACCAGTACTATTGGAGTGGGATAAAAAGGCACGTCGGGGACTTTGTCTGTCGATGTCTCACGTGTCAGCAAGTTAAGGTTGAGCACCAGAGACCTACATGGTTGCTCCAGTCTTTAAAGGTGGCTGGGTGGAAGTGGGAGCACATCATGATGGATTTTGTGACCCACTTGGTACGGACATCGCGGAGACATGATGCGGTGTGGATGATAGTTGACCGATTTACGAAGTTGACACACTTTTTGACAATGTGTATGACCTTCCCACTGGTGAAATTTTGCAGACTGTATATACAGGAGATAATCCGGTTGCATGGGATACTCATATCTATAGAATTAGATTGGGATTCCAGGTTCACGACCCATTTTTGGGAGAGTTTTCAATAGGCCATAGAGACACAGTTGATGATGAACATAAATTTTTATCCCTAGACGGACGATCAATCAGAGAAGACCATCCGAACTTTAGAGGACATGCATCCTAGATCTCAAGGGTAGTTGGGAAGAGCACCCACCCTTAGTGGATTTCGTCTACAACAATAATTATTAGGCAAGAATTCAAATGACACCCTATAAGACACTTTGTGAAAGGTTGTGCCATTCTCCAGTTTGATGGACGGAGGTCGGAGAAAGACCCTCTATGGGTCCAAAATTGTTCAAAGACACCTCGGAGAAGGTAGACTTGATACAGAAGTATCTTTTTACGGCTCAGATCCGACAAAAGAGCTATGACAACAGATGACGGCGACATCTAGAGTTTGAGGTGGGAGATCATGTCTTTTTAAAGGTGATGTCTATGAGGAGAGTGGTTAGGTTCGAGAAACGGGAAAACTGTCACCAAATTATATCGGGCCCTTCGAGGTACTCAAGAGGGTTGGTACAGTTGCTTATTGGTTGGCGTTGCAGCCAAATTTATCGGGTGTTTACGTGGTGTTTCATGTCTCTATGCTCCGAAAGTGTACTCCAAATCCGACACATATGGTGGATTGCGGTGAGTTGATTGTTGATGCAGATGGGACCTTCGAGGAGGGACCGGTGTGTATCATAGATAACCGAAAGTAGGTTTTGCGAGGCAAGACCGTGAGACTAGTGAAGTGCTATGGGAGCGTGAGGACACTATAACTATCAGTTATCCGTTCTTGTTTGAAGATGGAGGTACATTCTTGTAACCATAAGTATTGTATTACTTGTTGCATATGGATGCAATTAAGTGTGCATGAGTATGTGAATTTCGGGGATGAAATTCTTTTAAGGGGGGAAAAATGTAAAACCCGAATAAATTTAAATTTTAGTGGAAAAAGGGAAAACGGTAAATTATCACATATTTTTCTAGAACGCGAATGATAAAATAGACCTCACCTTTGGATTCATCTCGTGAAATCTAACTGTCTAGTCAAATATTTTGAACTTAAAATAGGACAAAATTAATTATTTCAGGGTGAAAACGAACCCGAGAATAGGGAACGCGAGGAATGACATGGACTAAGCATTAAAGGGTATAAATAGGAGACAAAAAAATATGATTTTCTTCACAACTCTCTGCTTGGTTTTAATGTTGAAAGAGAAGAGGGGGAAGAGAGGAAAAAGAGAGAAAGCTCCACCTTCTCTCTACGATCTACAAAATTTCGCCGGTCAGAATCCTTCGGGCCAAGTATTAAAGTTCATCTACGCGACGAGAGCTACACAGTCATACCAAAAATGATGGATTTCACAGAAGATTCAAAAATAAAATCTTGGAAAAATCAAAGTTAGAGCTTGGGAGGTATTCTTGAAGGCTTTTCTACCATTGTTTTACGCTTCAAGAGGTAGGATTTTTATCCTAACTAGGTTTATTTTCAACCTAGGACAATTATGTGAAATGAGTAGGTTATTAGATGTATTTTAACATTTGCCTATTGTAGTTGATTTAATGGAAATGGGTAAATTAAATTCTAGTATGAATTGAAAATTAGAATTTGATAGCTTGTGATTTCTTGAAATTTTTGATAATTGGGTATGTAGAAATCAATTAATGCGATTTCTTGAGTTATGTGATGAATTTGGACATTTTATGTGATTACATGATTTGGTGCTTTGAAGTTGTTTGATTAAATGCATATGTGAAATTAAGTGTGTTATTGCATAAATTATGTCTAGCATGCTTGGGAAAACTATAGTTGAATGAAAATGTTGATATATGTTTGTTGATATATTGACATTGTGATGAATTATGGTAATTATATGCTTGGGATATAATTTGTTATGGAATATGTTGATATGTGGTTAAAGTGGTCCATATGGCATTCATAGCATATTGGACATGATTATTGTTTTGCAATTGTGCATTACATTGCATATGCACGGAAACATCGCATTTGTGGGTGTGTGTGCATGGTTGGCATCAAACACCACACTTGATAGATGATGGGTGGGTTCGGGAAAGTTGGGTGGAGAACCCAATTAAGTTGTACTGTTTGCATAATAAATTGGGTCGGGATTAGCAAAAGGGACTAGACTATCCCATGGAAGAGAGACCCGAAATTTAGGATACACACTCCTTTGGTATAGTCTATAAAGTGTGTCGGTGTACACAGAATCATTGGTGGAAGTCCATGAATTCCGTGTCGGCTAGGGGCCCGTTGGTGTAAGTCTATGAATACCCACCCTAAGAAAGACCCGAAGATTTTTAAAAGGTCATTGGATGTGCAACATCAATGGCAAAGGTTTGGAATGCCTGGTTTTATATTCATGGCATTGAATGGGTTATGAGAGGTAGTGAAGGCTCGGGTTGAGTTGCATGAGCAAGTCTCATCTTATTTCATGGCATGACATAGTGAATTTCAACATTGAGTTGGGTATTCTTGATTAGAATGCTTTGTGGCTTGTTGTAATTACATGTAAAATTTCATATGTATCTAGGTTGGGGAGTAGCCTCTTTAGGAGATACACTATTGAGCGTGACTCACCTTTTATGGAAAATATTTTAAGTGTGGGGTACACGGCGGTGGACGGCTCACACTTGGGGCCTCAAGGATGAAGAAAAGCCGACTTGTGACTTTTAAACCATCTTTTGTAAAACATTTGCTAAATTTGATTTTGGGCATGTAAATATATGGAAAAGAATTGTAATCAAACTAATATGCACTATTTTTAATGTAAAATTGTGTGTTGTTATATGAGTATAGATAAATGGACCCGTTTTGGCAATGTTGTGTAATTGCACCAATTGTGTTTTGAGTAGAGCTCCCCGTACAAAGGAGACTCTACCTGAATTTTGTTAAATTATGGATCCCAATAAATAGGACATAATGGCGTGATATCAAGTTACACGGTATCCACGGGTATTCCACGTGTTGATGGGTGAGATCAACGGATTGACAAAGGACCCCCAGTTTTTGGGGCGTCACACTATCACACTTTTTCTACTTTGCCAGCTCAACTACCAAATTCCTCATATTGCACCCTAAACTAATATTTTTGTTTCACATTGCCCCAATCGATAATTGTCTTCACACATTTAACGGACTAGAATGACAAACTTGGTAATCTAGGAAAAAGGACGGAGGGACACCAATCCAAGCTTCCTACCAAATATCTAAACATATATTACTTCTTCTTTCTTCTACACCTATGCTCATAAGAAATAAAAGTCAAAATTGAAATATGTTTTTATTTGCATTATACTTCCTCCTTGGGTTCTTGAAGCCAATACAATCCAACTACACCCTTCCCCACATATATGTTTTTCATTCCTTGTGAATGTAATTTGCTTGTCATTCTTAATAGCATATTCCCTAACTGATGCTTTAAACACATATGCACTAATAAGCCTCATGCTTAGCTTGAAAACAGGGTTATTCGTGTCGGTTTTGGGGTTAAATACAGAAAAATGTATCCTGATTGACCTGTCATCTTCATCTGATGAACTGCTAATGCTTCTGAGCTCATCAAATGGCACATCATTAGATTATGTTTCATCTTGCACTAGTGCTATCCCTTTCCCCTTACCATAAGCAAGAGAGTAGAAATGTCCCAAGTTACTACTTTGTCACATATGCATTATCAGCTACCCATGTTGCTTAAAATTGCTTAGTGTGTTACTAAGTTGGCCCCCAATATGTGAAATAAACCATGTCACTACTTTTATGGAGGGCATGTTACTATTTTATCGCATGTGCAATTTTAAGAAATGTTACTACTTTTATGGAGGGCATGTTACTATATTTTCTCGCATATGAAATTTTAAGTAATGTTACTATTTTCTTTGCATATGCAACTTCACCATGTACCATTTACTACTTTTATTTGCCTCATAAACCAAATTCAACGCCTTAAAAGGGTCATGACCAGCATACCTTATTAACCAAAAATGAAACAATATCCATTTTCTAAAATAATTCATAACGGCATAGTAGGTAGCTAGCATATCCATCCCATAAAGTACATCAATTCTTCCACGTTAGCTAAAATTCGTGAATTCATATGAACAATCCATAACCTAACTAAACATCAACTCACACTTATCTTATAAGAGCAAAGTTCCAAGATGATTCAAGCTCGAGGTTCCTTATTCTTTTCCAATCTTACGACTATATTTCTGCCTAGGTTTTCCACATCCTTCATGTTCAAGCATGCATATATTCATACACTTAGCACATAACAAAAAATATGCAATGCATGTGAATGCAATGTCCTAACCCAAATCTTCCCGTAACAGAAAATGATGGACTCACTTCTTATGAGACCCATGTAAGATCTAAAACCTAAGATCTGACACCAAGTTGTGATGCTCCAATTTTCGCTTTGGGGGGGTCCCTAATTATCCGTTAAGCCTCGTTAATTATCCCAAAGCATGACAACTAATTCATTTCATGCATTAGACAACAATAACAAGTTCAAATGTAAATCGTTCATTAAAACCAAAAGAAGATTTTCCATTAAGTCCCATATGCAAGCCTTACAAAAATTATACAATGTTGTATAATTCAAAATACTACAAGACTATCATTTTTACGATTGGGACCTAAACTCTATACATCCAAGAAAAAAGCCCGAGCTCCTACTCCATCATCAAAATGGACCCATTAGAGGGCGATCTATGGAAGTGTGCATAGTACCTGAAAAACATTCTCCAATGGGGTGAGCCTAAGCTCAGTAGGGTATATCCTATAGAGAATATCTCCCAACTCAAATGCATATGATATGAATGCATGTTTAATACACCAAGAATATAACTTGAGTAACATTTCAATGATACTAAATATGTCAACCATTAATGATGTTTCATGAATGCATGTCCGACACCGAACCCATTCTCAGGTTCCCATGCACAACACATGATGTAATGTCATGTCATGAACCGGGCATTCTAGCCTCCGCCATTGATGTTATACACACCCAATGACTATTTATTTATTTTCGTGTCTTTATAGCATAGGAAATTCTTGAACTTCCACCTATGGGCTACTAAACCAATACAGATTTTGAGGGCATCCCACCTCCTATTCTGCATACATCAACACATTTTTATATACATGTTACAATGCCGGCTAGAGTGTGACTAACAAAACCGGGTCTTACGCCCAAGGGAGGATCTATCCCTTATTTCTATACCCCGACACAATTATATGCAGTATCCTATCAGACCTTGGTCCAATCCTCCCGAGCCCCACCCATCGACTCACCTATGTGGTGATTGATTAAACACATGCACAATTGTCACACCCAATCTCGGTCTCCAAGGATGAGACGTGACTAGGTTTTTGATACACCTGGTCACATATATAATCTGGACAAATAAAACACTAAATAATTCCACAAGTGCAACAACACCACCAATCACCTCAGTCATTAAGTATGATGGTAATGTCTGACTCATAACATGTACCATATATAACACATGTACCAATTTTACGTTCAGGTCATATACATATACAAAATTCCACACCTACATAGCATACATCACAAAGTACACTTGTTGAGTCTGCTTAACAATCTCTCACTCAATATAATATACAACTTGAGTAATATCACATTAACTCCGCTAGACCACTCTAGACTAAACTCAATTCCACTAGACAGTACTCAACTGACTAGACAGTGGACTGATCTGCAACTCCCTCTATAGTACCTACAAAGGAAAACCTATAGGGGTGTGAGCTAAACCACGCGCTTAGTGAATATATATGTTGTATATGAAATGAAAATAATAATAATACACAGAAGTAGGTAAATACTACGTAAATACACGTATCAAACAACAACATCAATCCAATTCCAAAGAATTCACAAGCCACATCACATCCATACTATCCCTCATCGGGTAATTGATTCTAGATGGATCCGTGTCTCCCGAATTTTCTAGGAACACCACAGTGCTCACACACCACTTCATGCCCAGTGATCGGGCATCGACGCTCCTATCTCAAATAGTGGGCCATATTCCATAATATACAATACACAGTACAAAGCATCATTCAATCACATAGACATGTAGCACATAATCCTGGAGAAATGATATTAAATTCTATCATTACTATCATCTTATAATAGCATTTTCAAAACAATATAAAAATATACACCCACCTCAAGTGTATAGATCTACGGGCCTTCGGACTCACCAGTGAATCCCTACTAACTCCATCGGTCCTGAAGTCAACACATGTGATGGGTCAGGCAAGTATTTTCGTAGCATAGAAACATGGAATATATCATGCAACCTAGAAAACTCAATTGGTCCAATCCACTCCACAATGTTGTACAGACCAATATACCTGGAAGCCAACTTTCCTTTCCTGCTAAATTGAATGACCCATTTCCAAGGTGATACCCGTAGGAATACTCGATCACCCACTTCAAATTCCAAGTCATGTCAGTGATTTTCAGCATAACTTTTCTGTCTTCTTTGTGCAGTCCGTAATCTCTCATGTATAAATTTAATCTGATCAATAGTCATCTAAACAATCTCTGGTCCTAATAACTTCCTCTCACCCATTTCACTCCAACACACTGGGGTCCTACACTTCCTCCCATACAAAGCTTCATATGGTACCATCTCAATTGAACTCTGGTTGCTGTTATTCATCCTCGACCTCTATCACTCGCTGCTCCTTGGGACACTATAGATGCACTACCCATCGATGAACTCTGGGCAAAGTACTGCGGACAATCCCTTTGCATATGTGCCTCCTGGCCACATAAAAATTAACGTTGCAATACAGTAGGTCCTGGTCCTCCCATAGGACAGTTCCGTATAATGTGTTCAATCTGCCTACAACAATAACAAGTAACTACACTCCCCTGAGACTATCCCATCTCTTGCAAATGAAGATGATCCAGCCACTCCTTGTCCTCGATTTTGGAATGGAGTTCCTGATCTCTTCTTACTTGTACCTTTCAAAAACATTTTTCTCCAGGCTCTACTAAAATAACTTCCCTTGGAACCCTGTCCACTTGACGTATATCTTCCTCTTCTTGCTTGCTCATATGCACTTTCCATCTCTTTCTAATCAGCTTCCACAATCAAGGCTTTGTTGTATAATNTCCCTCATCGGGTAATTGATTCTAGATGGATCCGTGTCTCCCGAATTTTCTAGGAACACCACAGTGCTCACACACCACTTCATGCCCAGTGATCGGGCATCGACGCTCCTATCTCAAATAGTGGGCCATATTCCATAATATACAATACACAGTACAAAGCATCATTCAATCACATAGACATGTAGCACATAATCCTGGAGAAATGATATTAAATTCTATCATTACTATCATCTTATAATAGCATTTTCAAAACAATATAAAAATATACACCCACCTCAAGTGTATAGATCTACGGGCCTTCGGACTCACCAGTGAATCCCTACTAACTCCATCGGTCCTGAAGTCAACACATGTGATGGGTCAGGCAAGTATTTTCGTAGCATAGAAACATGGAATATATCATGCAACCTAGAAAACTCAATTGGTCCAATCCACTCCACAATGTTGTACAGACCAATATACCTGGAAGCCAACTTTCCTTTCCTGCTAAATTGAATGACCCATTTCCAAGGTGATACCCGTAGGAATACTCGATCACCCACTTCAAATTCCAAGTCATGTCAGTGATTTTCAGCATAACTTTTCTGTCTTCTTTGTGCAGTCCGTAATCTCTCATGTATAAATTTAATCTGATCAATAGTCATCTAAACAATCTCTGGTCCTAATAACTTCCTCTCACCCATTTCACTCCAACACACTGGGGTCCTACACTTCCTCCCATACAAAGCTTCATATGGTACCATCTCAATTGAACTCTGGTTGCTGTTATTCATCCTCGACCTCTATCACTCGCTGCTCCTTGGGACACTATAGATGCACTACCCATCGATGAACTCTGGGCAAAGTACTGCGGACAATCCCTTTGCATATGTGCCTCCTGGCCACATAAAAATTAACGTTGCAATACAGTAGGTCCTGGTCCTCCCATAGGACAGTTCCGTATAATGTGTTCAATCTGCCTACAACAATAACAAGTAACTACACTCCCCTGAGACTATCCCATCTCTTGCAAATGAAGATGATCCAGCCACTCCTTGTCCTCGATTTTGGAATGGAGTTCCTGATCTCTTCTTACTTGTACCTTTCAAAAACATTTTTCTCCAGGCTCTACTAAAATAACTTCCCTTGGAACCCTGTCCACTTGACGTATATCTTCCTCTTCTTGCTTGCTCATATGCACTTTCCATCTCTTTCTAATCAGCTTCCACAATCAAGGCTTTGTTGTATAATTCTAAAAATGTTGTTAACTCCAACATCGAAACAAGGGATCCAATATTATGATGTAGCCCCATCTGGAATCTCCTGCATCTTTCCCCCTCATCTTCTACAACAAAAGGCATAAATCTGGAAAAGGTACTAAATTTACCCTCATATTCCAGCACTGACTGATTTCCCTGATGCAGGTGTTAGAATTTATTTTGTTTCTGGTACCAGTAACTCAAAGGAAAATACTTCTAGTCGAAAGTATCTATAAACTGTAGCCATGTGGAAACTCTAAAACTGAACTGGCCTCCCCCTCGATGCACACTGGCAGCAATGCTCTCTCCATGACATCCCACCAATACTGGGCTTTCTTTATTAGCATGAAAGTGGCCAATAACAATTTATCTTCCTCGTCAACTCCCATCACCCTGAATATCTTCTCAATGCGCCGTAACCAATTCTCTGCTTCCAATAAATCTGTGGTTCCCATAAGATTAGGGGATCCAACTTTTTAAACTGCTTGTACAATGTACCCCTGGGCTTCACTGTCCTCACCCGTGTCGTGTATTGCTCCAAATACTTAGCTACTGCCACCCACAGTTGCCTAGCCCCCTGGTCACTGGTTCCTCCTCCACCTGGGGTCTTTTTCCCCTATCTCCTGCTTGAGTAGAGGAACCTTTCCCCTCCATGTATTACTGTAGCAGATGTTAGGATCGCATATGGGTAATGGTGGCGTACAATATATATTCCACACACTTAGACGGACCTCTAACACCCCATATAAATAGACCAATCCCTAAGTCCACTGTCACACCAGCCTCAACTTGACTACAGAACTATAAACTCTAGCTCTGATACCAACTAATTTGTCACGCCCCATCCCTGTCTCTCAAGAATGAGACGTGACTAGGTTTTTGATACACCTAGTTACATATATAACCTGGACAAATAAAACATTAAATAATTCTACAGGTGCAACAACCCCACTCATCACCTTAGTCATTAACCAAGATGAAAATCCTTGACTTATAACCTATATCATATATAACACATGTACCAATTTTACGTTCAGACCATATACATATACAAAATCCCACACCCACATAGCATACATCACAAAGTATGCTTATTGGTCTGCTTAACAATCTCTAACTCAATATAATATACAACCTGAGTAATATCACATTAACTCCGCTGGACCACTCTAGACTGAACTCAATTCCACTAGACAGTACTCAACCAACTGGAGAGTGGACTAATCTGCAACTCCCTCTATAGTACCTAAAAAGGAGAACCTATAGGGGTGTGAGTTAAACCACGCGCTCAGTGAGTATACATGTTGTATATGAAATAAAAATGATAACAATACATAGAAGTAGGTAAATACTATGTAAATACACGTATCAAACAACATCAATCCAATTTCAAAGAATTCACAAGTCACATCACATCCATACTACCCCTCACCAAGTAATCGATTCCACATAAATCCGTGTCTCTCGAACCTCTTAAGAACACCACAGTGCTAGCACACCACTACACATCCAGTGATCATGCATCCGCTCCTGTCTCAAATAGTGTGTCATATTCCACAATACACAATACATAGTACAAATTATCATTCAATCACATAGGCACGTAGCATATAATCCTGGAGAAATTCTATTAAATTCTATCATTACTATCATCTATAATAACATTTTTAAAACATATAAAGATATACATCCAGCTCAAGTGTACCGATCTACGGACCTTTGGACTCACCAGTGGATCCCTTCAGTGTTACCATATCTGTCTCAACACCGAATGTCCTACTTGTTCCACCTAACACATTGTAATTACAATATCAATATGTTTCTCACATTTAATAGTTAATCATGGACTAATGCATGCAAGATGATTCAACCCGAAGTGCCCTTGTAACTTCGATTACCGCTCTATCCACCACATACTGACACATTAGATTTAGGGATCACATTTCTCCCCAAATCTCCAAAATAACTCACATAAATCACAATTAGTATTAAGTGGATCAAAACACATTGACTAGGGGTCATTTTCACGCATTTCAACCCTGAATCCTAAAAATTGCACTTTTGGCATCTCATACATTTCGCACAAGATATGATATTCATTAGCATTCAAAATTTACATTATCACATCAAGCATCATTTAAAAATGCCGCATGAAAAATTTTGGGTCATTTAGATTAAAATTCACATATGCGATAATAAAATTTATAAATCAGGGTTACGACATTACCGGCACCCATTTCCAACCTATATCGCACTTTTCATTTAAAACAATCATACTTAAACTCACACACACATTTAATCATGCTAAAATAGCTCCTTCATTCAACCCTTTAACCCCCTATTTGACTCCCATAATTTCGGTTCCAACCTAGCGCACGAAAAGCATCCCAGACATCTCAAATGATCATTTTTCTCACCCTCAATTTAATACCCATTTGAAACCCATGCTTAACAGCCCTTTAATTATGTTTAACATACTTAATTAGACTCAAAAAAATCTGTTTTGAAATTAAAATAAAAAAGCCCATTAATTTAAAACAAAACAGCCCCCCCACACACATGTGCTTAAATTTAATCACACATACACATACTCTTACCTTCTCTTGCTTCCTTCTTCTTCCCCACCTTCTTCTTGCTTTCTCTCACTCTCGGTTTGGCATGGAGTTCCCCAAAGTTCCTCTTTTTTTATCCTTCTTTCTTCTTCCTCTCAGTTTAAGCTAGAATTACCCACCAAGCTTGATTTTTCTCTCTCCCTCCTTGCTCACGACATCAAGAAGACACACACACACATACTTTTTTCCTACTCTCCCTCACTCATGATTCAGACAAGAAAAACACACACACACACACTGAATTATTGTTTAAACACACACACATTACTACATCTTAAAGTACACACACACGCATTACTACACCTTAGCAAACACACGCACACACTCGGCATACACACACGCAACCACTTTGCTTAAAACATGACTCACCCACTTCATAATGTAACACATGTAAAGATGACTCAAGTTAATGGGATAATTACGCTTGCCTCCCCATGTTCTTAAGTGATTTTGAAATCAACCCACTACTATTTTCACATATGAAATTCCTATAAATAGGTCTCACTAATACATCACTAATACGGTCCACATACCCAATATATGTTCACACACATCATGGCTATGAAGAGTTTACTTTAGTTAACCCTTTAATATTTTCACATAATTACAATTTAGCCCACGCAATTATGCTAATGCGCATGCAATACATGATTGGTCTCTCAGCAACACTCACATTCACGTCATATTCTAAGAATGCAGTGTGAACCTGTGCACGTGCAATATAATATACAATTGTAATTTAATTTGATACACTATTTCAATTATTCATATAATAAACATCCTAACACACCACCAAGTAGGAATTTAATCAATTAACACACTTGAATACACTTACACATTTTATCAAACACCTTAAGAGCAAAAATGTAAAGACATGACATGCCCACTCATATCACACATATTTAATATATTCAACATCCAAATCAAATAAGAGTTGGTCTAGCATGCTCATGATTCATCAAGCATTCCACTAGCTACACAGTTACATGGTAGATAAGTTTTTATTTTACATCAACTCTACCCATATCATATACATACTTTGAATTGAAAGTGATCCTAAATATGAGAAAACCCTCACCACTTGTAGTGTGAATAAAGAAGCAAATCTGTTGAAATATCCCAAGCAAGCCTCTCAAAGCCCTAGCCTCCGAACCCTTGATTTCTAAAATTTGTGGAATACGGGTGTATTTTGTGTTGGTGCGTAACCCTCTTCAAGTAGAACAATTTTTGTTCTTAGTTGATGAAAATTCAATGGTTGGATCTTGAGTTATTTGGGGAAGAAGAAAATTTGAAGAACTCATGCTTTTTTTTTCTCTCTCTCTCTTTCTATCTCATGTTTTTGCCCAAGTAACGAGAATGGAAGACTTGGTCTTCCATTTAAGTTTTGTTTGGCTCTATCTCACGTTGATTGGTTGAAAATCTTTTAAAGGCAATAAAATTTTGCCTTGTGTCATAGTGGATAAGATTTGTTGGAGGTCTTTAATTATATTATAGGTCCCGCAAATTACAATCCCAATCATTGGAATTGTAATTGTGCATTCTTGATTTGCCTTGAAATACGTGAAAATTTTGATTATCTTAAAATTCAACGAAAATTGACTGCCCAACTTGAATTCACAAGATGAATTCAACGATGAGATCTATTTTGTCATCTAAGTCATGTAAAAATTTAGGTTTTTAGCATGCGCTTAAAACAGCTTAATTACCACATTACCCATTTAATTGATTTATTAAAATTTTTAGGTTTTACATATATGATTAATAAAAGAATCTAAAAGAACTTAGAAGTCAAATAAGTATAGGAAAAAAAATTAAATGAAATTAATATAGAATTTAGAACTTATAAATATTGTTAATAAAAGAGTTGAACAGAACTTAGAAGTCAAATAGATATAAGAAATAAAAAAGAGAGATTTGGTGAGAGCTCCACACGGAGTGACTTTTTTTATTTTAAGTCCAGGCTCAACACTTTTAAGGCCAAAATTCTATAAAATCAATCATTGAAAAAAATACTCTTAATGAAGGAAGTTACTTAAAAACTTCCACTATTATCTAATTTTTATATTTATTGATGGGTCCAGCCCAAGGGCCCAACTCACGATGTAAGCCTAGTTTAAAGCAAGAGCTCGACTTAAGAGAGATCTGGTAAGTCCAGCCCAAAATAGTCCACATCTAGTTAAGCTCATCAAAGTTTGAGGAGCTACATCAGGAAGGGAGCATGCAGGGTCATCCAAGAGTCTTATCCTCGCTGCCTTGGAAAGAAGTCAACACCCACCTCATTCTTTGACCGAATCTCATTAAAAGCACCGTAACTACGTCGTCTGTTGAGAAAAGATCGACAACTCTACCAGAATAGCCACTTAGTTACTAATAACTCGCCCCAATTTGTTATGGGGTGACTACAAATTGTAAAGCCCCACCAACACTTGGGGTCATCACATTCAATTGAACACAACTCTCTCTTATCTCTCTAAGCTTGTAACTCTTGCTCTCCCTACACACTTGAAGTAATATAATACCCCGACGACCCTAGCCATTCCAAGTGGACATAGGTCACGTTGACCAAACCACTATAAATCCTGTCTTCCTTTTGTCTCTATCTCTCACTTATTAATTACTGCATTTATTATTACTCATGTGATAGGTGGTGTACAAACCTAATTTGTGTATCATCAGTTTGGCATCGTTTATGGGAAAGACAAAAATTCTCACTTCTAAACACTTTCTTTGTTGAATCTATGACGATCACTACCAGGTTGATGAATCAATTAGAGGATAATCCACCACGAGAGGAGGAGATTGCTCCTCCACCAACCAATCATGTCCCAAATGCGCAATAGATGCTAGAGACCATGCAGCAGCTTGTGGCCTAAAACTAACAGATTCTATAACTCATGCTCGTTAGATAAAAAGGATCATAACTTGTTAGACCCCAAGCCAGAGGAACCCCATGCCTTGGGCGTCAAGAGGCTCTGGGCACCCCCTTGGGAGCCCCCTTGGAAGCCCCATATAGGGGAGCCCACCATGAAGGGCCTCCACCTCCTCCTCCAGCTCCCACTTCCCATAGTGGAGACCCTTATTTCCAAGAAGAAGAGGGCGAGAGCCAGAGTGTGGAGCATGGAAGCCATTTTCATAAAAATTCCAAAGAATCTCCCAACCAGTAGGATGAAAAAATAAATGAGGTGCAAAATCAACTGGGTGACGTCTTCAACGCTATGAAGGCACAAGGACCCAAGACGGTGGACTATGTCATTAGGCGAACCGACATGCCCTTCGTACCTAATGTGGTGAACTACCCACTTTCCCAAAAGTTCAAGATGCTGTCCGTCGAAACCTTTGACAGTACGAAGGACACCTCGAGCCTTACAAGACTTTAATGCAGCTGCACAACATCACCGACAAAATTATGTGTAGGGCGTTCCCAAACACCTTGAAGGGATCAGCCTGACAATGATTTGTCAAGCTCTCCCTAGCCTCCATTAGCTCTTTTGCTGAGCTAAGCAGATCCTTCGTGTCGCACTTCTTTGGAAGACGCCACCACTAGAAGCCTGCCACCCACCTGCTTACCATAAAATAGGACCGAGACGAGAGCCTAAGGAGCTACCTCACTCATTTTAATGAGAAGGTCTTTCAGTTCGAGAAGCCCAATGATAAGGTCACCATGACCGCTACTTGAGAAAATTCCTTGTTGTTTTCTAACCTCTAAACATCACCTTTTAGCATGTATAGTATGTGGATGAAGGGGAATGTCACTCTCCTTGGGATGATGTCAAAAGAAAGGGCAATGAAATGGTGGATGAATGAAATGTCAAATGTGTGTGTGTGTGAACAAAAATGCTCCCCAAGCGCAAGGAGACTTTCACAGATCGTGTTTTACTTGGTGGTATTTCAAGGTCGTTTCCACGAGGAAGGAAGTAAATTGAGGGGCAGGTGATTTTGAGAGAAAGAAAGTGTAAAATCTTTGATTGTTGGAAGTTATTTTGATGCTAGTAAAATGAGAAACAAATGTTGACAAATCCAAAAGGTCACTCTAATAGGAATACCGTCTCAACTTGAAACCCTCCTCCAATAGAGCATGAATGAACGATTGATTCATGGGAAGCTAAGGATAAGATTGGTGAGTATCTAAGCATAAACCGTAACTAGGCCTACGAAATATCAAAGACTCACCAATTTATCCACCCTCAACCTAGTCAAACCGAACCATTGCACTCTAAAAGAAGGGAGGAGAATGAGTTGAAATGGTATNTCGTGACTAGGTCCACGGAATATCAAAGATTCACCAAGTTATCCCCCCTTAACCCAGTCAAATCGAACCATTGAACTCTTAAAAAAGGGAGGAGAATGAGTTGAAAATGGTATACCCAAGTGGAGGTTCCCCTTGGTTTTGCCAACTAAGAGATTTAGTTATTCATGCTTAAAATAAAGACAACAATATGATGAGAAGACATTATGAAGAAATAAAGACTAGAGCTAAGTATAAACGAAAAGCATAAATATAACTTCCAGATAATCACCTCTTACTAAAGATTGGATGAGAAACTACTCACTCTTCATGACTTTGTTAAAGCTAGAAAAGTGAGTGATGATCATCCCTCCAAGTAGAGGAGTTACAAGGTAAAATACTTTACACAAGGAGTCAATCTTTGATAAAGAATGAGTGAATCACATTCCACCCTTCACGGCTTTGGTAAAGCTCTAGAAAAGTGGAAGAGTTTCACTCCTCTAAGGGAAGAAGGAAGCTCAAGCNGGAGTCAATCTTTGATAAAGAATGAGTGAATCACATTCCACCCTTCACGGCTTTGGTAAAGCTCTAGAAAAGTGAAAGAGTTTCACTCCTCTAAAGGAAGAAGGAAGCTCAAGTAATGAAAGTAAAAGAAAGCAATACTTAAAGTAAAAGAAAGTAATAAATTAAAATGAAGCAATAATACAATAAAGAAAACAATACTTAAGGAAAACAATAAGCAATAAGGAAAGCAATAATACTTTTGGAGGGTTTTTCACTACCAAAAGATGAATGCTTTACAAGTCCTAAGGGGTGGTATATATAGGCAACAAGGGATGGTGAAAGTTTTGTTTGGTGGCTTTGAATTACATAAAAGTCTTGTTTGGTGGCCTTGAATTACATGAAAGACTTGTTTGGTAACCTTGAATTCTTTGATCCCCCTTTGTTTTGAGCTTTGATAATTGGCATCCCAGTAGTTTATAGCTTTGACGCACAAAACATTGAAAAGAACAACAATTAATGCATTATCCTTTATTCACACGCTAACCCTAATTTGATTTATTTTGACTAGTTTAACTTTATTCAACTAACACAATTTACCTATTAAATTATGCCTTAATTAGGGTTAATCACACCCCCCAACCTAAATATTACTAGTCCCTAGTAATAAACAACATAACAAAATAAAATCACTTTCGTAGATAACACGATTGCATTTAGCATATGCAATAAGCCGTTAAACCCCTAGGTGATCCCTAGTGGACGAGTTTTGTCTCGTGAAGGTTTTCAGTGAAGCTACCTATAAACTCCAATTAAAAAGATGTGTTTACGTAAGATTTCTTGTCAGAATGAGTTAGCAACAGGATCGTTGAGACACACATCCCTTAATTTTGAATTATTTTCCAAACACTTCTCTTTCATCGATATGTACTCTATACAAAAATAAACACTTGTTATATTGGTATTTGGAATTCCCTATGTAGTAGGAATGATCATTCTAGTAGCAAGAATTGTTATATAACAAACATTCTACTTTATCACCTTCCATGGATAGCTTTGATTTCTCAAATCTCTCTTANATTGTTATATAACAAACATTCCACTTTATCACCTTCCATGGATAGCTTTGATTTCTCAAACCTCTCTTATAATGCTCTCAATAAAAAATTCACTCCGATTATAGTGACTTGTCTCTCAAAGGGCATGTGATCAAAGGATGGTTAATCAAAAAATCACATGCACAGTTAGAAAGGGAGTGAAAGTCTTAAGAAATTAGACTAATCATGTTCTTGGCATAATCTCATGGAAGAATATCAATGCAATTAAAGAAATACTATTTAACATACCCCAGNTTCACTCCGATTATAGTGACTTGTCTCTCAAAGGGCATGTGATCAAAGGATGGTTAATCAAAAAATCACATGCACAGTTAGAAAGGGAGTGAAAGTCTTAAGAAATTAGACTAATCATGTTCTGGGCATAATCTCATGAAAGAATATCAATGCAATTAAAGAAATACTATTTAACATATCCCAGTTTTGGTCGACGACACACACATGCATCAGACTTGAGATCAATTAGGACTTTGTATAGGTTGTAATGTGGCCTGAGGTCAATGGCTAACGAAATGACGTCAATGGTATTCAAAAGCTATCCCCTTTTTAATGTAGTGTGGCACACTCTTTCTTGCTTTTCGATCTTTTGCCTAGAAATGATATTTCTTTCTTTCATTTTTCTCATTTTTCACTTTCTTGGCAATTCCTTGTTTTTTTTTGTTTCTTTTCTTTCTCGGTTGTTTTCGCCGATTCTTCATTGATCAGTAGCCACCATCTTCTTTTCTATTTTTCTTGCCTTTCTGTATCATACTGATTTATAAGAAGGTGCAAAAAAATTGGATAGCAAGGTATGTTAAGTGTATTTTCTTGTGGCTCGGTTATCATATGAGTTTTTTCAAAAATAAATCATTCATTGAAGGCTCAAACATGGCTAACTATGGATATAATTTCATAGAAACAATGACTAAGGCTCAAAATCAAATCAAAGATGGCCTAAAATCTTTTCTCAAGTATGTGTCTATGTGTGTCGCATGCAAAGGTTCCCTGTGGCATATGTCAATAGATTACTTTAGTTACATTTAATCAAAGCAAGTTTAATGAGATTATTCACCAATTGAAAATGAAAGAGCTTACTTGAGTAAATGTTGATTGTCTCTCAGAAAGCATCGCAAGACTCAAAACTTACCATAGTATTCTTCATTATCTCCACAAGTTATGTCAGGTTTTCAAAAAAATGTCGGTTATATATCAATTCTATTTTCGGGTCTGGTCATTCAGTACCTTAAGAATAACAAATACCAATGTACATTTGACATTTAAGCATAGAGAAAATACCATTTTTCAAGGAAATGAGATTTTTTTTTTTTAGTGTTGGTAGGCGCGAGTGTCGGCAGGCGCGAATATCCGCATGAAATATTCCCACAAATATTGGTGTAAGATGCAAATAGTGCAACCTCACCCC